>OZ024914.1:75173141-75270641 GCA_964017125.1 Flabesymbios commensalis | reverse complement strand
GCTTGCAGAGGCATCTGCCTGTTCTACCGCAGCACAATGTAGTGTGTATATTTTTGCATCCGTTTTAAATATTCTTCTTTTCTTTCTCTTCTTCTTTTATTTTGCTTTTTCTTCTTTTTGTTCTTCTTCTCCCGGAACTACATAAGCAATAATTTCCACGATATAAGTCAAATAGAATAAAAATAATAAAAAAATACCCAGTAGTATACCTGAATTTTGATGAATCTCGACGACATCTTAAATTCACGCAAAACACTCTAGATCTGATAATTTTCGCGTGTTTAGATTTTTGTGTTTAGATTTTTGTGATTTTAGGACTAGAATTCGAGAATTATAAATTTTGATGATAGTAGCGCTATTATAATAATAATTTTCGCAGGATTCTTAAATTCGTGAATTTCTCCTCCTCGCGAAAATTAAAACCTCGCAAATATAATTACCACATCTACAGTATATATTTGTGAGAATCTATGCGTCAGCAGACCATTCTTACAGATATAATTATCTACTCATTCCCGCAGCTTGTCAATCAACAAATAATTATAGTCTATCTTATAGTATATTAATAATTGCTCCTATGTCATTACATTTGGAGCTTTATTATAACATTTTATGTAGGGATAAAATACGTCAATTTATGTTGTTATAAAATATAAGCATACACCTTCCCACTCCAAGAATTCGTTATCCCACAACTGTGATATCTCAGGAGGGACCTTTTCCTCTGAGGAATGTATATCCGCCGTGATTTCCTCTGTAGTGATTACTGTGCTGATTTAGAAAACAGACATATCATTTTCAGACTAATAATGATGACCTATATAATAAACCATTGCTTCAACTATGAAAATGATCAAATATTTGAACATAGCCTTCATAGCATTTCACCATAATGTTAGTAGGAGTTAATGTGTTACATCAAAAAAGAGTTCGTTGAGCGACTTATACATTATAGCGAATTGAAAATGATGATTATGATAAGAGCTATGAATTATATTACTAAATATTGTTGTTTAGATCTACTTACCTCTAGCATCTCCATCATCTCATGCTCGTCGTTGAGCATTCGACTCACCACAATCATGATCTCGGCGAGCTGTTGGTGAAGCTTTTGTAATTGAGACATATTAATTCGTGACTATAATTCGGAAACGACAACGTCTTTATACACACTTATTTTTATAGCGGACGCTCACCTTAAATGTCTTTAGGCTCGTATATTTTATGATGGACGCTGAGTTTAGATGCTCAACCTTAGATTAAGTGGAATGAATTAATTGCTCACCTGAAACGTAGAGATTATCATACATACGTGTAGCCTATGGAACGTCAAATGTGACTTACCGTATTATGCCTGATAAACTCGCCGGGCGCGGAGACGAAGTTGGGGGCGCGTTTATTATGTGCACTAAAATGTTAATCTGTATTTTACTGCAGCATTCGGCCGCAGCGCCATCACTAAGCCATGCGACATTGGTGACAACTGACTGCACGTGCAAGCCCCCATCCACTCTAACGCCGCCACTCGTGCGCGCTGGCAGCAGGTGTGACTGGTGTGTTAACAAAGGCTGCAGATTACTATCTCCCGTGACAGAGACACGCTGTTATCGCACCCTCGAGTACTGTCAGTGCCGCCAGCGTCCCACCAATGCTGGCTCAGCGCTGTTAGCACTGGACTGACATTGGCACAGCGGTGGCTACACTGTGACAACATTAAAACGGTTAAAGCGGTTGACTTTTACTGTAAAATCGGTATATGTTGTCTCCTAGCTCAAAATGTGTATAATCAATCTTAGCCGGGTCATTACTAGACTATTTGTGCTGAAAAGTGACGAAAGCAATGATTTACTACTAAATATGACATATCGAGCCGTGATGAGCTGTTAGAACTAGATGGCAAGTTAGTTGTCTGGCCTTCATCTAGGTGCTCCCACGTTTGTATAGTTACAAGACTCAGCATGTCGCGTGTGCGTGCATGATCCGTGATTAATTGTCAGAGCTAGATGGGAATTAGTTGTCTGATCTTCATTTAAATGGGGGGTAATTATGCAGCGTGGTGCTTGGTAAATTAGAATAGTTTCTCTGTAGTATGTTCAGTCAGCCGCGTGTGCGTAGCAAGAGGTGCAATTAAAATTATATAAGCAACCAACTGTGTTGTCAAATTCGTGCAATATTGCTAAATATCTCCCCCCCCCCCCCATTAAATTAAACTGACTCGCAACGAAAAGAACATTCTTTTCGTTGCATCATGCACCATGCTGTGCTTTACGCCGCGACAGAAACAATTTTTAATATCTCGCGAATGTAACTAACTCTCGGTCGACTCCCACCGCTGATGTTATTAAACTTATATCATCGGGTTTTGTTTCTAGTTTCCTAGACATGCCCAGAACACCTTATCGGGCGAGCAAAGGAAAACGCTCTCAATAACCCACCATACCCTATCACCCCCACCCTCACATCATCTGTACATCATTCATCTTATCCATTGACTACAAGGATTTTATCGTATTACAATGACGCTTAAAAGACCTTTTTGTGCTGAAAACTGACGTAAAGCAATGATTAACTACTACTACTAGTGTATGTAAATGTGTAGTCGTGTTCTGATTGGACATCTTGTAGTTTTTACACAATCACTCCAATTTCTAAGGAAAACGCTCTCAATAACCCACCATGCCCTATCGCCCCACCCTCACATCATCATCTGTACATCATTCATCTCATTAATTGACTACAACGTTTTTATCGTATGTCACTTAAAAGACCTTTTGTGCCGAAAAGTGACGTAAAGCAATGATTTACTACTACTACTACTACTCCAATTTCATAAGTCTTTCATTTTATAATCACTTCATATTTTAGATTATTTATACTGACATTTTTATACTCGTTAAACCGTGTTGTAGTGCAGGTGCTACAACATGTCATCAGACTCGTTACATATAGGTGCCAGGAGCATCGTCATTTTAGCATATCAAACATTTTAAACTGAATATTTTTGTACGAGCATGCTTTTATTAGCTTTGTCTTTCCTTTACTACTTTAACTATACAATATGGGATATTGTAATACTAGGAATTTTCACTTAAATGGCCATACTGGCCGAAAAGGAAGTAAAGCAGACATTTTACTTACTCAAGAGGAATAATTAAAAATAATTGAAATGGCTAAGGGCTCTGTTGAAACACCATCTTCTAATACTTTCCGTTTTGAATAATAATACGACAATCCTTTGCGATATTGCTCGCATGTAAATATTGTGTTTTCATGATGTTGAAACCCTATATTGGTAGCTCAGGAACTTAGCGTGCATTCTAAAACATTTTTATATTTGTTACTTAGTCTATTTTTTTGAATGCCTTTGCTAGAGAATTTGTAGGTCTACTCATAGTTCATAGACTTGTAGTTTTTACACAATCACTCCAATTTCATAGAGATATAGTGACTTGAAAAGTCGTTCATTTTATAATCACTTCATATTTTACATTATTTATACTGATATTTTTATACCTATTAAACTGTGTTGTAGTGCAGGCGCTACAACATGTCACCAGACTCGTTGCATATAGGTGCCAGGAGCATCGTCATCTTATCATATCAAACACTTTAAACTGAATATTTTAGTACGAACATGCTTTTATTAGCTTTGTCTTTCCTTTACTACTTTAACTATACAATATGGGATATTGTAATACCTGGAATTTTCACTTAAATGGCCATACTGGCCGAAAAGTGAAGTAAAGCAAATATTTTACTTACTTGCTAAAGAATTTAATAAAATCTTCAGATTTGCAAACATACGACTTCGAACAAAGCAAAATCATTTCTGAACAGCTGTGTTCAACCTTGAAAAGACCTGGCTCTCTCTTATCATATGCTATGTGAGAGGTGCAGCAGTTTCAGGGGAAAATATGCCTGGCTTCGAAACTAATAGGCAATTCTCGTCAATTTCTTTCCGATATGAATTTAAATCCTCTTTTTTTAATAATAGTATCTGGCCATAATCTTTGGGCGGATTGCCAGTGGCGTACCCTGGCTGCTCCGCTCAACTGCGGTGCTAATGCAGCTCTCGCATCAGTGCTGGCGCTGGTGTAGGCTGTGGTAGCCTTAAATAACCGGCAATAGCGTGTTTGATAGTAGGTTTCCCACGTGGGATGAATGGAGTTACCCAGAGGGAGTTATCCTTCTTATTGTTACTCTGGGGACTATCCGACCCGAGGATATCGGAGCTGCGCGAAATGCCAAAGAGTTTCATCATTAAATTGTACAGCGAAACTCAAGTCTCCGGCCGTCTGGGCATGTCTGGGGTAGATCCCCTAGACATGCCCAGAACCCCTTATCGGGCGAGCGATGGAAAACGCTCTCAATAACCCACCATGCCCTATCACCACCACCCTCACATCATCATCTGTACATCATTCATCTCATCAATTGACTACAACGTTTTTATCGTATTATAATGTCACTTAAAAGACCTTTTGTGCCGAAAAGTGACGTAAAGCAATGATTTACTACTACATGTGCCGAAAAGTTATGTAAAGCAATGATTTACTACTATTACTAGGTGGTTAACATATTTGTTAAATTAACCTGTGTCTTCTTTAAGTAGTGTTGACATACCCGGTACCATTATCTTTAGGCTTCTCGTGAGCTAAAATCATTGATGATAGTACCATGACAGGCTTGGCAAAAATAGGTCTCTCTCTAGTAAGGAGTTGCCTCCAACATATAAGACAATTTGGGTAGTTCCTGGTGGCCATAATGAGATGGAATTTATAAGCAATCTGTGGATCTGTTGATCTGGTCAGCTAAGCTGACTCATCCCGCTGGCTTTCCAGGAATCCAAGGTGACGTTGCGTTCGGCTACGAAGGTAACTGAATGTGCGCCGGAGATTATCGAAGTATGATATATTTATATCACACAGGCGATCCATCGCTTTATTAGGCAAGGCTTGACCTGAGGTCAGTCATAGTAAGCCGATGTTAAGACTATGTTATGAGTGGGCAAGCGTATATAAGAGTAATGAGGAGCCGTCAGGACGAGACGACCGCATAGATTTCTAGACAGCTACTTCACGTTGGTCAGCGATGTATAACTATATTATAAGTCAAGATAACAGCAATAGAGTTCGAACATTAGGAGTTGTAGTTTGTGATAACGTGGACACTAAAGTATATGTTATGGATGAATAAAGGATATATTTATATAAAGAAGCTTTCAGAGTCTACACCCACATTCCAAAGCATGAGTTACATACATCAACGGACTTTCTATGCTTACCAAACGAGCTAGTGAATATTGATCCCGCTTCGTAGCTGATTGCCGATAAATCCCCAGTCGGTAATTAACACCATGCCCTATCATCCCACCCTCACATCATCATCTGTACATCATTCATCTCATCAATTGACTACAACGTTTTTATCGTATTATAATATCACTTAAAAGACCTTTTGTGCCGAAAAGTGACTTAGAGCAATGATTTACTACTACGATAAGTCGTTTATTTTTTAATCACTTTATATTTGTATACTCATTAAACTGTGTTTAGTGCAGGCGCTACAACATGTCATCAAACTTGTTACATATGGGTGCCAGGAGCATCATCATATTATCATATCAAACTTTTTAAAATGAATATTTTAGTACGAACATGGGCTAGAATTGGCCATGCCTATTTCACAAACTGGTATTTATTGAGAGGAGAATTGCGACCTATGTGCTGCAATACTCGTCTCACTGTAAGAGATTTCCTCAGTTGTGCGAAATATGCGCACATCAGAAGGAAGTACTTTGCATTTAATTCCCTATTTGAACTATTTAGGGACACCCCTGCAGATTTTATTATTCAGTTCCTACGGGAATGTAACCTATATTATATGTTTTAATTATTAGACTTAGACTTGTAGTTTCTACACAATCACTCCAATTTCATGGAGATATAGTGACTTGATAAGTCGTTCATTTTATATCACTTCATCTTTTACATTATTCATTCTGATATTTTTATACTCATTAAACTGTGTTGTAGTGCAGGCGCTACAACATGTCATTAGACTCGTTACATATAGGTGTCAGGAGCATCGTCATATTATCATATCAAACATTTTAAACTGAATATTTTGGTACGAAAATGCTTTTATTAGCTTTGTCTTTCCTTTACTACTTTAACTATACAATATGGGATATTGTAATACCTGGAATTTTCACTTAAAAGTGAAGTAAAGAAAATATTTTACTAACAACACTTTTACTGTTCAAGATATCATATTATTTTAATCTGAATTGTCATTTAAATGGTCATACTGGCCGAAAAATGACGTAAAAAAATATTTTACTTACTTTTACTATACAATATGGGATATTGTAATACTAGGAATTTTCACTTGAATGGCCATACTGGCCGAAAAGTGAAGCATGGGGGTAAATCCTCCAGACATGCCCAGAACCCCTTATCGGACGAGTGAAGGTAAACACTCTCACTCTCAATAGCTCACCATCAAATGTACAAATGTACTCTTCCCTAAATCCACAATTAAATCACACAATCACTCCGATTTCATATATAGTGACTTGATAAGTCATTCATTTTTTAGGCACTTCATATTTTACAATATTTATGCTGACATTTTTATACTCATTAAACTTTTTAAACTTGAGTATTTTAGTGCGAACATGCTGTTATTAGATTTGGCTTTTCTCTACCACTTTTACACTATACAATATGGGATATTGTAATACTAGGAATTTTCACTTAAATGGAACTACTGGCCGAAAAGTGAGCTAAAAAAGACATTTTACTTGCTTGCTTACTTCATATTTTACATTATTTATGCTGGCAATTTTATACTCATTGAACTGTGCTGTCGTCAAACTCCGTTACAAATAGAGCACCATCATATTACCATATCAAACTTTTTAAACTGAATTTTTTAGTGCGAACATGCTGTTATTAGTTTGATCTTTTCTTTACCACTTTTACTATGCGATGTAGGATATTGTAATACCAGGAATTTTTAATAAATGGCCATAATGACAGAAACATAATGACTTACTTGATCTTTTCAGGTCTCAACCAGAGAATGGAGTGGATGAGAAGCTATCAGCTTTGCAAACGGAGGTGGATGAGACCACAGAGTTGATGAAAGAGAACGTGGATAAGGTGGCGGAAAGAGGAGAAAAACTAGAAGACCTCGACAAAAAGGCTGGTCAGTGGGTGAAATAAAAAAATTAAGTAATATTAAAGTTGACTACCAACTCTCCCATTTAAAGTCGAAGGAATTAATATGCAGTTCCTGTGGGAATGGGACCTCTATAATGATTAGATTTTGATTAGTTCTAGAACGGATATGTCATAGTTGTTATTGACTTTTCCATTTTATAATCACTTTACTTTAATTTTATTTGTACTCTCCTGTAATGCAGCCGCTACAACATTTCATCAACCTCTCACTACACATATGTGTACCCTTTATCATCCATCAAACGTTTTGAACTGAATAACTGCAAACATATTGTTTTCAGTTTGGACTTTACTTATGTTAACATAATTTTTTAATACCTTCCAAGCATTGTGTAAAAAATTGATTGATGGCGAAGCTAATGCGTGTCATTTCTGTGCAGAGGAACTTGAAGGAGATGCCAAGATTTTCCAGACAGACACTCAGAAGTTGAAGAGGAAATATTGGTGGAAAAACACGAAGGCCAAACTGCTGATAGGGGCGGCTATAATACTAATAGTCATCATCCTCATCGTAGTCATTGTCGTAGGTGAGAATACATATGTTATTGGTCTACGGCCATTATAAATAGTTTAAGTCTACTATTTCAGTGTGGGGATCTGACTTTTGTCTTCAATATCTGATGTAGGCCCTATGCAGCTTCTGACTGTCTAATGGCGTTCACACACTGAAAGTACTACGACTAGAACACTAGCGGAGTAGAGCTTAACCCTTAACCCTTTTATCGCTGAATTTTAGCATTATAAAATGCCTGAGCGCTGGATGAATTATTTTGTTAATTAAAAAAAGTAATTACTGTTGCGATATCAGCGGTATGCCAGGAGGTCGACTTTTGGCGCCACCTGCAGTGAAAGGGTTAAAGGGACATGCCCAATTCTAAAATCATAAAAAAATCAGTAATTTTATTTGGGTTTCTTAATATGATTATATGATGTAAACATGTCCATAGACTAGAACAGCAAAAGTTTTTAAATTTTTGTGCTGCGAACTTACCAGTTAGGCTAGATATAGAGACGAAATTCCCGTATTTCTTATTTTTGACATGGTTGGCAATAATTAGAAATATGGAATTTCGTCTCTATATCCAGTCTAACTGGTGAATGCACAGCACAAAAAATTTAAAACACTTTTGCAGTTCTAGTCTAGGGACATGTTTACATCACATCATCATATTATTAGGCTAAAATAAAATCGCCGATTTTTTGATGATTTTAGACCTGAAATATCTCGCTTAATTAATGAAGGCTCCTGGCTCATGCTCGCTCCTCCTTAATTCACATTATACTAGCTCACCCTATACTATTATCAATGTCACTAACAGGGGTACCTTTGATGATTGCTAGTAGTAGTACTATTTGCCCCCATCCAGAGAGGGTCATTAGGGATCTGTTCCGTCAGTTGCATGCTGTATAGAATGGTACGGAAGCACTAGTCTACAGCAATCATCCAAGGGAAGCTGCAGCCTTCTTGTATCTGGCCATAGTCTTCGAGCGGATTGCCAGTGGCATACCCTGGTTCCTCCGCTCAACTGCGGTGCTAATGCAGCTCTCGCATCAGTGCTGGCGCTGGTGTAGGCTGTGGTAACCTTAAATAACCAGCAATAGCATATCCTGCCGTCTGGGCATGTCTGGGGGTAGATCCCCTAGACATGCCCAGAACCTCTTTATCGGGCGAGTGAAGGAAAACGCTCTCAATAACCCACCATGCCCTATCACCCCCACCCTCACATCATCATCTGTACATCATTTCATCAATTGACTATAACGTTTCTATCGTATTACAATGTCACTTAAAATAATTTTTTTCCGAAAAGTGACGTAAAGCAATGATTTACTACTACTGTGGAAACCAAGAGGGTTTTTTTGAATTTGAAATCAATAAATAATGTCTTGGTTGGCTCTTTCAGCTTCATTTGAATACATGTTATGGGTCTACGGCCATTATAAATAATTTACATCTACTATTTCACTGTGGGGATTTGACTTCAGTCTTAAGAATCTGACATAGAATCTGACGTTCAGCCAGTAGTCTAGACTATTAATAGTCCAATACTATCAACATATAGACTATAGTAGGCATATAGTCTATGGGAGAATGGCTCCACAGAGTCTCCTCCAGCTGCAGTTTATATTAATTTATTAAAATGCCCAGGCTAGTCTACCTACATTAAGCCTATTTCAAAAAAATTACTAAAAAAATAAAAATAACATTGCCTGGGCTGGTTAATTTAGGTCTACTACCATTTTGTACAGACTAATAGGCCTACACGGTACCGATCCCAACAAAAAGTTACTGGACAAGGGTTAGGGTATTGAGCGATCGCTATGTTGTCGGAAGGCCGATGGAGCCCACTTGCCTCGTGATGGTTTAGAGGGATAACTAACGGGAAAGAAGTAAATAACCTGACGTTATTATTTTTTGTGTTTCTAGCTGTGAAGCCATCTGGATCAGCTGAGTCAGCAGGCGACAAGCCCACCACCACCACCACCACGGCGAGCCCCACCACCATACTGACTGCCTCTAATCTGACGGGAGGTGATGCAGGCAGTGCCGCCCCGGTTGTGGCGGCAGAGACCACGGGCATACCACTGAACACACCCGTATCCAGGATAGCTGCAGATCCCGCCGCCAGAAATATGGCCCCACCCGCACCAGCTGTAGCCGACCCGGACACTACAGCACAAGCCGTACCGCCAACTGTGGCCCCGATAGCGGTGGACGACAGCCCCATTAACTCTACATCAACATGAACAAAAAATATCCTGGCTTTGGTCGTATCCTAGCTTTTATCTGATTTTCATCAGAAAGTGATCCTAACTTTCCCAATGGAGATAAGAGAAAGCTAGGAGATCTTTGGCGAGATGGCCCCAAACTAAGTCCCAACGTTGAGTATTGTGTGCAACGGTGACATGACTAAAAGTCGACAAGTAAAACAGATTAAAAACCACTGCAGTTGTGCCTAAATGTGAAACAGGCGAAAGTGCCACTCGCATTGACATTATATCACTGGAAGATAAAGTATGTCACGTACGTTGGTTTAATGTTTACCCAGCAAGCACGATGCTTGACCCGATTTGGTTCAATGTTGGCCCGACGTCGTAGACGCCGGGCCAACAATAAACCAACATTGGGTCAGTTTATCGTGTTAGATGGGCAGCCAGGAGGCGCATTCGAGTGGCTGTTTTAGTCATCGACGTTTTTTCGTTTTATTATCTTATTGGAAGGGCTGTTTGATTTTTTTCAGTCGCCGACGTAACGAGACAGAAAAATTCAACGTCAAAATTTTGTTAAATGACCTATGACCTCGCATCAAATTTTGACGAATAAAAGTCGAGTGCGAAAACTGAATGTGCCTGGTGTGTAATATATTAAATACTGCTGCAGAAATTTAAAAGCAATGATTATCAATCGACAGTGTGACTGTTAGTACGGTGGTATTTCATGATCGATTGATCTCAAATTTACGCTTGTGATGATTTAAAGTTATGCAAAATGAGTTATTGTATTATGCTGTTACCATGGCAATCAGGGATATAGATTAATCCTTCGTGAGGAGAGAATTGTTTGTTAAATAAATCGTGCATGTAGCCTTTCTGTACCCAAGCAACTGGACTCCTGCCTGGGCATGACGGAGTTGTAAAAAATGCCATTGACCACCCCCATTAAGTTTTTACATGAAACACTGTACATATATGAAATATTTTTATAATGATATTTTGCCTACACTTGTGTACCGTTCCATTGAGGAAGTCAGTAAAGTGTTCTTGCCAAGATTACTGTTTTTTCAATCTACTGTGCCAATGTCTTTCTCGGTGACTCATTATTACCTAATTCTGCTATAATATGTTGCTATAATCTATCTGCTATGACATATTTTTAGTTTTTTAAACGATATACGAACAGGGACTACATAAAACTAAGTTTTTATACAATTTTAATTCTATCCAATATACATTGGGTATAGTTGAATGCAGAATTGTTAATGTTTTTAACAAAATTGAATATATTTTTATGAATGCAAATGATATTAGTAAAATAGTTTGTTTTTATGTTTGTTGTTGTTTTTCTATACAGTAGACTACATTTCAAAGCTCTTGTGAAATTAATATCTATGGCTGCACTTACGTCCAAATCAGTGGGAATAAAACCAGCCCATATTTATTAAGTCTCCACCCACTATGTGGTGGTGGAGAGTTACTGTTTCTGCTAGTCCGCCCGCCGCCGTCATTTGTTTCTGCTCTCGCTCGAAAACCCCTACTTGGATTTTTTCCAATATTTGCTGTATGCATACTGGCCCTGGGGAACTGGCCTGGTAATTTTTTTATCAGTTTTTTCAGTTTCCTCAACAAAATCCAAGATGGCCGCCAAAATCCTATGGCACACGCTAGCGCTTCAACCGCCTAATCGATTTGTTTCATGTTTGGTTTAAGGGAAAGACCTTACACTGGACGTAAGCTGAAAAGCTTTTGGTGTGATTCTGATAATAAAAACTTAGTATTTTTTTACGTTCTAGTATTATGATCGTAGCCTGAAGTAATGCTAATTATTTTTCAAATTCAATGTCCTCAATTGATCCCGCTTTTCACTACATTTCAAGCTTGTTATTGGATAATCACCATTTGTCGACTGATAATATCAAGTTCCTGAGTCAACAAATTATAGTAACGAGGTTAAGGAGAGAGTTTGACTCCGGGATGGAGCTCTCTTAATGATTTATGCCAGTGGCAACAACACAATATCCAAGTATTTTACAGTTTAAGAACTGATATTGACGTAGAACATGTCTCTGCTAATGGCAAAGATGAAAAATAATTTGTTCTGAGGGATAAATCAAGAGCATGTATAAGTATATTTATCCAGTTTTGAAGTTTCTCACCAAACCCGTACTTTGTTAGTATCATTTGAACCCATTCCTGACTGACCTTTGATTGACCTTTGATTGGTCGATAAATAAAATTGCTCCCGGTTTTTTATAATTTTCACAGTAAAAAGTAATATCGTGCGCAAGTCTTACATTCTCAATGACATTCAGTCGCAAACAACTTTTAAAAGAAATCTTAAAACTCACCTTTTCAATCGTCATTTCGGAGCATGAATTTTTTCCAACATTAATATGATATAAATTTCCTAATTGTCAATGCATAGAATAGTATATAATAATGCGTTTTTTTAAGTATACTATTAATCAAACTAAAAATAATGCTTCGCAAGGATCTTCATGGTGGTGGAGTTTAGTGGTAGAGAATTTTATTTTAGTGTGGCCCGGTTAGCCCAGTGCTATATCACAAGTGCGGGAAAAACGCTACAACCGCATGGGATTCGGTTTTATGCACACGGTACCGAAGTACCAAAACGAGGCAGTCATCTCCTGTCTCACCGCATCCGGGGAGACCAGAGACGACTGTGGCAGGAATCCTACAATACCCCCGGGCTAGTGACAACGTAGGAACCCAACTAACGTGTAGGAGACTGCGTCGTGAAAGCAGCGGGGTTGTATATAACGTAACCTCTTATAACTAATCAGGTGTGAAAAAATACAGCGTGGGTGGTTGTTGTTAATACAGCGTGGTTGGTTGTCGTCGCAGCATCCGTAATTAAAATATTGTCCTATCCTCGTAACACCAATTGTCCTATCCTCGTAACACCAATTGTCCTATCCTCGTAACACCAATTGTCCGATAAATTACATATGCTGCTTAGCTGCGACCAACCGATTCATTTAATTAACATTTCCATTATAAGTTAGCAAATATCTTGCTCGATAATGTAATTATCCCGCCATAGATGTCGTTAGGCGCCACTATGCCGTGCAGGAGTCTGGATTGTTCATCCGACTCTAGTTTTTCTCACAGTTGCGACCGTCGAAATTTTGTCGCGATTAACAATATTCGAACGATTTCTTGTATTCGAGTCGAATACGGCGTCAGCTGCATCAGGGGTTTTACCCCGTAGATGTAAAGGTATGCTTGAATACAATTGCAAACCGCCGCCGTTCCCGTTAGCGCGGGACACGGCGGGGGCTCGCGAATGTGGCGCTACAAAAGCTTTGCCTTTGTTAGGCAATTTAACTTTATCATCTAGTTGCTGTGGGACAGTGGCCAATTTGGTACTGCTTCTGACTGCCGTCGACTGTGTCTTTTTAACACTCGTCCTGTTGGACGTCTGAGTGTTTGCACTACTAGGTCTAGATGGGTCCTGTGGATTCCCACTAGAGATCCTGGTAGTCTTCGAGTTCTGTTTTTTGTTTGGCGTAGTACGCTGTGTTTTCGGACCTGTCGTAGGCTCGCACTCTAGATGTGCGGGTTTAACTCGGTCTAAGGAGACCGTTTCTACCTTGCCTTTCATCAGGATTTTCATGACTCTGCCACTCCTCGCGACAACCTTATATGGGCCGTCGTAAGGGGCGGTCAGAGGAGGTGCAACTGCGATTCGTCGAAAGAATACATGTGTGCATGTTTCTATTTCCTTGTATTGGAAAATGTTAGTTTGTTGTGTGTCACGTGGCGGACATAGACGGAGACGCGACATGGCTACGCATAGCTTGTCTGAGTAATTCTCCAAATCTGTGTTAGCGTCGACGGTGTACTGTTGCGTAAACTCTCCTGGGAGTCTAAGTGTTGTCCCGTATATCATCTCGGCAGCCGACCTGCCTAGTCTCTCCTTAACTGCGGAACGAACTCCTAAAAGTACATCGGGTGGAGTAATAGTCCATCGGTTCGGTGATTCGTACGCCAGATTGTCGGCTTTCAATTGGCGGTGGAAACGTTCGACCATGCCATTCGACTGGGGGTGATAACCATTGGTACGATTCCGTATTATCCCGAATTGGTTACATAAATTATTCCACAAGTTGGACTCGAACTGAGCGCCCCTATCTGTGGTGATAGTGGCAGGAGTACCGTAACGTGCTATTGACTGTTGAAGAGCAGGTCAAATTTCTTGGTCTTTTTTTCGACAAGAAGCTCAGTTTTACTCCACACATCAAATATATGAAAGATAAGTGTAGGAAAGCATTACAATTGCTACGAGTTATATCCAGCAAGGATTGGGGTGCTGACCGTCAACCTTACTGAGGATTTACCGGTCTCACATCAGATCCAAACTGGATTATGGTTGTATTGTTTATGGTTCAGCGAGACGATCGTACTTAGCAGTACTTGATCCAATCGCTAACCAAGGTTTGGGATTATGCTCAGGGGCATTTCGAACATCACCCATCGAAAGTCTTCAGGTGGAGACCGGTGAGCCCTCTTTAGAGACTCGCCGGTTGAAGCTGAGCCTGCAATACTATATGAAAATGAGAGCAAATCCTGAGAACCCGGCATACTCGTGTGTTGTCAACCCTGAATACAAGAGATTGTTTAATAACAAGCCAGGGACTATACCTCCTTTGGGTATAAGACTCCAACCCCATCTGGAGGACATGAAGGTGGAGCTCGACGCAATTAGCGTTGTGCGCCCACCAGAGTGTCCACCTTGGCTTCTTCAACAACCTAATATACTTTTTAACCTCTCAGATCTCAGGAAAGGAGACACCTGTCCCCTTGTCTTCCAGAGCATGTTGCTAGAGCTATTTTGTAGATTTCTGAGGCACCGGAAGGTGTATACTGACGGATCAAAGGAAGACCAGAGGACAGCTATGTCCTTTGTCTGTGATGATCATGAATTTAGCTGCCGCATCAACGATGAGGCTTCAATTTGCACAGCAGAGCTGTTAGCTATTGAAGCTGCCATCGAATACATCTGGGATAGTAGTGACGAGGAGTTCATGGTCATCACAGACTCGCTCTCTTCATTGCAGGCTCTTAAGAGTCAAAAACTCAACAACCCAATTGTTTCCAATATTTTGCATATGTGTCACTACTTGTCTGGGCACAAGGGCATTGTTTTCTGCTGGGTACCCAGCCATATTGGAATACAGGGTAATGAACGGGCTGATGTTTTGGCCAAGGCTGTCCTGGATAAGACAAAACAGTTTTATTATATACCATATACTGATTTCAAGTATAACATCTCTGTCTACCTTGATGACATTTTGCAAGGTGAATGGAACATCAATGTCACCAGCAAATTGTTCGAGGTACAACCAATCATTAAGCGATCTTTTACACCAATGGAACGCCAAAGAGATGACGTTGTCTTATGCAGGGCCAGAATTGGCCATGCCTATTTCACAAACGGCTATTTATTGAGAGGAAAATTGCGACCTATGTGCTGCAATACTCGTCTCACTGTAAGACATGTCCTTCTCAGTTGTGCGAAATATGCGCACATCAGAAGGAAGTATTTTGCATTTAATTCCTTATTTGAGCTATTCAGGGACACCCCTGCTGGTTTTATTATTCAGTTCCTTCGGGAATGTAACCTATATTCTATGTTTTAATTATTAGACTTAGACTTGTAGTTTTTACACAATCACTCCAATTTCATGGAGATATAGTGACTTGATAAGTCGTTCATTTTATAATAACTTCATATTTTACATTATTTATACTGATATTTTTATACTCATTAAACTGGGTTGTAGTGCAGGCGCTACAACATGTCATCAGACTCGTTACATATAGGTGCCAGGAGCATCGTCATCTTATCATATAAGACACTTTAAACTGAATATTTTAGTACTAACATGCTTTTATTAGCTTTGTCTTTCCTTCACTACTTTAACTATACAATATGAGATATTGTAATACCTGGAATTTTCACTTAAATGGCCATACTGGCCGAAAAGTAAAGTAAAGCAAATATTTCACTTCACTTCATGGGATATTGTAATACCTGGAATTTTCACTTAAATGGCCATACTGGCCGAAAAGTGAAGTAGAGCAAATATTTTATTATTATATTATACTCGACGGTGTACTGTTGCGTAAACTCTCCTGGGAGTCTAAGTGTTGTCCCGTATATCATCTCGGCAGTCGACCTGCCTAGTCTCTCCTTAACTGCGGAACGAACTCCTAAAAGTACAGCGGGTAGAGTAATAGTCCACGGGCTTGGTGATTCGTGCGCCATATTGTCGGCTTTCAACTGGCGGTGGAAACGTTCGACCATGCCATTCGACTGGGGGTGATAACCATTGGTACGATTCCGTATTATCCCGAATTGGTTACATAAATTATTCCACAAGTTGGACTCGAACTGAGCGCCCCTATCTGTGGTGATAGGGGCGGGAGTACCGTAACGTGCTATCCACCCGCTGAAGAAGGCATCGGCGACCGAATATCTACAATAGGTATGGCTTCCGGCCAACGTGTAAAACGATCGTCGCAAGTCAGTAGATATCTAAAGCCATTAGCGTAGGGTAAAGGTCTGACTATATCGAATAAAAAAATCGGCCCCAATGATGGGTTGTTTCACGTCCGCTACTATAAATGTCCACGGATATTCGCGTTTTAAGCCGACGTCGACGACGCGTTTACTGTTGCCGTAGGTATTGATAGTAGTGTTATTAACGGCCACCAGGGGAGGGCAGTCTGCGTCCGAAATCCTGTTAGCGCAAGATTTCGGCAAAACGCTGACAGCTGCACCCGTGTCAATCAAGTATTTGCATTTATGATTTTTGTCTGCGACGTACAATAACTTAGAGTGAAATAACTTTGGAAAAGTAGCTTCCGCGGAGTCATGTCAGATGCAAGAGTCGCTACCTTGCTCTGGCTTAGCAGTTTAAAGAAAATGCGCAGGGGCTTCTGCACGTGCGTGCCTTTTCACCGAAAGTCTGGTGAAAATAGCAGACAGGTGCATTAGCCGTATCTATTACTTTCGCCGCATTATTTTGCTGTACATTCTGTGGCGGTACGAACGGGCGAGCATTTTGCAGTGCATTATTATAGCTACCAGGTTTGTTAGGAACAAACTCTGTGGCCTGTGCATTTGGAATAAATGTAGGCCTAGGTGCATAGTAATTATTTATACGTCCACGTCCTTGATTTCTCTTCTTCCCGGCTGCAGTCGCGGTCTCTAATTTTTTTAACCTCTTTGATTAGTCCTCAAGCAATCCCACTAGTTTAGTGGTTTCGTCGACCTTTATCTCCGCAACCCCCGGCTTACTCTCTTCGACGTCCGCTTCGGAAGCAAGGGCCCTGTCGGTCAACATGGCCAAACTCTCCAGTGTGGCGATATCTGGTTGTGTGGCCAAATGAGAACGGATTGAAGTTGGCATCTGCCGAATGAATGCTTGGCGTATGACCGCCTTTCCAACAACTGCTTTAGTTCCAAAGCCTGCCGACTTCTGTAGGCGCCTTAAGAATCGTGAGGGAATGTCCGAGCCCATCCTTTCTCCGGAAATCACTTTGCTGACTCGTTCGGGTGTTGTCAAACCTCGTCGCTCGATCAAAATGGTTTCCAAGCTTTCATATTTATGCGACCTGAAAGGTTGAAGTAGAACGTCCCTCACGTCGGAGGCGACCTCGCCTGAGAGAGCTGCGCATGTCAGACTGTACCGCTCGTCATCGTCATGGATCTGATGTGTTTCGATCTGATTGAACCAAAGTTCAACGTCCGAAGCGTAAAATGCTGCTATCTTGAACTTAGGTAAGTTCGTTGAACGTCTCGGAGGCTGTCTTCTGCGTGGTGAAGGACTCTTAGACGAATTGCTCCTAGAGTGATGTCTTGTTCGTCAATTTCGAGCAATCCGAGCAAAATCCTCTTTTGTGGCATTAATAGGATGAAAGCATTTTAAGATCTCGTACTTTAAAAGGATAAATGAGAAAAAAAAAATTAACGGTTTCTCTAGAAAAACCGACATGGTTTCATTCTCCTGAAACCTTAAAATGTGTTTTATAGTAATGGTGTAGATATCTTGAGCCGTTTTCATGATATTCCGCAATATCAGTCCTGGCGAGGTGAATAATGGCCGATGGGCGGCCATTTTGAATTTTATCGACTTGAAATTTTTCAAGATGCATTCTCTCCTGAAACCTTACAATTTGTTTTATAGTAATGGTGTAGCTATCTTGAGCAGTTTTCATGATATTCCGCAAAATATTTCAGTCGGATTTACCGATGTTATAAATTAGGTCAAAGTGCTGGGTCAACTTTAAGGTCAAGGTCCAAAAACCTGAAAAGGCACAACTAGGGACCTTAGAGAACATGTATGTGCAATATTATTGTAATCGGCCCAGTACTTTTCGAGATCTGCTCCGGAAACGAAGTGTGTGTCAAAACGTCTAAATAGGTCATAGTTCTGAACCAAAAGTAGGCCAATGTTCATATACCCCAAAAGGAACAACTAGACCCCTTAGAGGTGTGTGTAAAATATGAAGACAATCGGACAAGTACTTTCAGAGATATGCTCCGGAAACGAATTGTTCACGGATGGCCCAACGCCGTAACATCATCATTTTCTCCTCTGCAACCTTACATATTGAATTTCGATTAAAAATATTTTAACCTGTCTATTATCCACCTGAAAGTAACCCACATACCAAAAATTGTTATCCTAGCTTATTTTCTTGCAAAGTTTTAGGCAAAAGAAGAGGTAAAAAACAGAACGGAGGCGAAATCCATAGCTCCCTCCGTATCACCTACGGTGACGACGGGAGCTAGTAAGCAAAGTAGTCTCTTTTCCCAAATCAAGTTAGATAAATTCCTCCAAGAGACTACTATTAATTTTTATCTACTCGTCATGCAGCCCTGGCTCATTCGTATCGACTGGGGCTGTAACCTGGAGGTACCAGGTTCGAATCCCGGTCGGGCTGGATATTTGTCATCGTGGTTATGCATATACAGTGCTCCAAACTGAAAGGCATGAAGTGTACAGTGCTGCCTATGTATTGTGCACTATAAAGCACCCTTGAAGTCATTCGAAATAAGTCTTCGGTCTTCCTTCTGTCGCGACATTGCCATGATTGTGCACAAAGCGACGTAAAGCAATATTCACTCACTTCAAAGGGTGCATTCTAGACTGTATTTCCGCCTAAATAATTATGGTCGTTTTTTGTTGTTGCGAGCCTGCACGGGGAGGGGGGGGGGGGGGGGTGCGGCGTTGGCGCATGCAGCGACTCTCTCTTAATACGCCAATGCGTTACCATAAAACAATGCACTTAACTCTTAATTTATCCCTCAGAACATCACACATTTTGTCCATTTCCCTGGGAAAAACGGATCCAAGGCTTTAATTTTAATGGATAAAACGATGGAATACACTCTCTTTAAATATATAAAAAATAACATATCACCTTTTAAACAAGCTGTACGACGTCATCTTATAGACAAACTAGCAGATACAACTCGAACTTTTGACCTATTTTAAACAAAGTTAATGAGGGCGACAAAAAAAAACAAGCAAAATGAAAACATAGCTGGGAAAATGTGTTTTTTATCTCCTGAAATGAACTTGTTTTATCGAAATGTTTTTTTATCCCCTGAAATTAACTGTTTTTTTTCGGAAATCGGCAACAATCTAATGCGCGCATTTACCAGTTAGGCTAGATATAGGGACGAAATTCCTAATTTCCTTTTTTGGACAACCATGTCAAAAATAAGAAATACGGGAATTTCGTCTCTATATCTAGCCTAACTGGTAAATGCGCAGCACAAAAAATTAAAAAAAATTGCAGTTCTAGCCTATGGACATTTTTATATCATATGGTCATATTGATAAGCCAAAATAAAATCACCGATTTTAAATGATGATTTTAGCCTGAGCCAGTCCCTTTTACTACTGTATTGTTACTCTGTGAACTATCTGACCTGAGGATAGCGGAGCTGTGGGAAAGGCCAGTGTCTCAGCATTAAATTGTACGTCATTACATGTACATCATTCACTTCATCAATGGACTGCACCTTCTTATCGTCTTAAAATGCCAAAAGGTGACGTTATGCATTATTCTACCAGTACTACTATTTTCGATAAATGACGTCTGATTCTGGGGCCTTGAGGTAATTTCAAATTTAAAAAATTCCCCAATCCCTCTAATTTCCTATGGCCACCTTCGTCCATTTAGGGTGGCCGTTGTTGCAGGTTCTACTGTATCAATTGAATTACTAGAATCTGTGTTGATATAATTTAAGCAGTCTAGTATGGCCCATTTTATCACTACAGAAAAGAAAGAAGTTTTTATTAATTATTTTGACTTTTGCCTGCCGCTTACGAAAATAAGAAACTTCTTGAGCGAGAATGTTAGTAAAATCTCCCCTGGTTCAATATGAAGCATGTGGTTGGATGTGGGTCAACAGTCAGACTCAACCCTTTAAGTCCCCACGATGCATTGAAGCATCATTTTACATCCGTGAGAACAGACTTACTTTTCTTGTAACTAAGGGTTTTAGAACGAAAATTCCCACGCAACTGGTTTACCAATACGTGGTAATTTTCTTTAATTTTTAAACCACGTCAAATCATCTTCATCCACTACAAGCCGAGAATTTTCAAGATTGAAAGGCCTACTGTTACTTCACACCGAGTCATAATGTGATATTCTCACACATTATTTTTGATAATGTTTAAAAATTGTAGAATAATAAATATTTAAGCAAACGTACGATCGTAGCTGAATGGTAAACATTATATCTGCTATGCCCGAATGTAGATGCTGGCATATCATCTCCGGACAGGGGTATTCAAACGGTGAAATATTTTAAAAGAACCATGGAGATTTTTCATTTGAATTCATCATAAATGTCTTGGTTAGTAATTTCTGCTATATTTGAATATATTCGTATGGGTCTATGGCCATAATAATAATTTTTCAATTCCAGTGCGTGGAATGTCTATAGGCGTCAGATTGTGACAAATATAAACGTTAGATTATGACGTCTTAAAGACTGTCACGGCGCTGTAAAGGCTAAGCAGCATTCCCCGGCTAACATCAGACGTTGGCCCAACGTTGGCTTACTGTTGATCCACCGTCTACGACGTTGGCCCAGCAGTAAACCAACGTTAGGCCAACGTCTCATGCTTGCTGGGTTCTGAGGTGAATTAAGTGCAGTTTACCTTCTTATGATATCATACAACACCAACAACAACAAAAATTCACATACTTACATAATTTATTACAGTATTGATTGCGGGGATAGTAATAAAACAGTAATAAAACTATCGCCGTCAATCGGTGAAGTTCGGGATTCAATTACCTCACTTTGGAAAAAAATATTTCACTATAGAAAAGGGATTAATATTTGTATTACCCTCAAAATGCTGACATATCTTGTATAGACCATGGAGACCACGTATGTTATGGGTCTACCACCATTAGAAATATTTTAAATGCGGGGACTGTCTTTATACGTCTACAGACGTCAGATCCTGACGTATAAAGATGGTCCTCGTACTGAAAGGGTTAAACCTATTCAGGGGAATTTTTTGAAGTATAAAAAAATTAAACATGGGGGGGGGGGGTCGCGTCCTCCGTCTTTTTCAACAATCTGAAGCTGGAATTGGATCAGCAATTTGAGCGGCAGATGGATGAAAAATAGCAGAGAATTATTCACTAGTACATACAGTAGAAGTCTTATGAGCAGCCAACCTCCTATCATGCCTATGGTAGGTCACTTGGCCATTCTCCAAAATGACATTTTCTATACAAATGAACCTCCTATGAAAAGCCACCTGGTTCAAAAGGCCACTTTTCCTATATCACAAAGACGGCTCACTTTTCCTATGTCACAAGGGTGGCTGCTCATAGCAGGTTATACTGTATTGTTAAAGAATCATTCAACTGCAAAATGCGCATGCCTGGGACGGTGAAGTGTAGGCCAACAGTAGCCTATTGAGTACAGATTGACGGCATTAAAATAGCCACTGAGCTGATTACAAGATACTACTCAAACGAGACATTGATCCAATGCTGTTTAATTGAGCCGACATTGGATACATGTACAATATTTGAGAGAAAGTCCTCCTGCCCAGCAAACACAAAACATTTATAAAACGTCGGCCCAGCATCTTCGACGTTGGTCCAACATTGCATAAAGTCATACAAATGTTTTTTGTTTACTGGGTGTCAATACAAGCTTGGGGTCAGACAGTTTCCACATCCCCACAGTAATACAGTCAGTTTATTTGCAAGCCAGCGACCAAGTAGGGTCCAGGTCTAAGGGCTTTGAATTTTTAACTCATAAATGTTGCTCAAGTATATATGAACTTGCTGTGATTTGAGAACTTGCTCTTAATGAGGCTTTGGTATGAAACGCATATTTAGTATTATTATGGAATAGGGCCTTGGCCTCCCCACGGGCACTATTGAATTCTGGGGGACCCTTGTCCTGCGAATTTTGACAGTTGACCATACCTTTAAATAAACATTAATATATGCGACTAGAACGAAAAGCCACACATATTTGACGATGTAGGCCTAGTTTACAGACTTTTTAGCAAAGGAAACTGTGTGGATTTTTCATACATTTCGGAACACCAGAAACATGAAATTGGACATGATTTGTTAGCACATGCTTTAAAATTAAATGTGTTTTTTTTTTTTTGGGGGGGGGGGGCGGGGGGGTCCACAAAATTGATAAGGAAGGAATGCTGCATCTGTAAACCACATTGTCAAAGGAGTGTGCCGTAAGAGTTCCACCTGCATATTATTTTTGTATAATTCTGTCGATGCAGGTCGCTTGCGATTATCACACACATCATAATAGTCTTAACATCTTTTACAGATAGTCCTTCTTTTTTTTCTTCGCTACGATTTGCCATCCATATCTAGAGATCCATCAATGTTCAATACCAGCAAAAATGAGACTTTGATCCAATGTTGGCTTACAACGCGCAAATAACTTTCTATAAACCATAGAGACGAAAATGTTTTATGTAAAATGTTTTAGTTAGCTCTTTCTACTTTATTTGAAGACCTATGCTATGGGTCTACGACTATTATAAATACTTTACTTGATCTGTGTGGGGGTTGACTTTAGACGTCAGAATCTGACATCTATAGACATCAGACTGTGACGGTTAACCCCTAAAGTGCTGAATTAATTTGTAAAAAAACATCGCAACCAAAGGGTTTTTTCAATTTGAAATCATCATAAATGCCTTCGTCAGCTCTTTCCGATTCATTTGAATACCTAAGTTATGGGTCTATGGTCATTATAAATATTCTTACTCTTACAGTTCGGGGATCGCCTTCAGTCATCAGAATCTGACGTCAGTGGACGTTACATTCTGACGACTAAAGTCGGTCCCTGAACTGTAAGGATTTCCCCTAAAGTGCTGAATTAATTTGTAAAAAAACATCGCAACAAAAGGGTTTTTCACCTTGAGAAATCATCATAAATGTCTTAGTTAGCTCTTCCCGGTTCATTTGAATACCTATGATATGGGTCTACAGCCATTTAGAAATATTTTTGCTCTTACAGTGCGGGGATCGACTTTAGGCGTCAGAATCTGACGTCTAGACGTCAGATTCTGACGACTGAAGTAGATCCCCACGCTGTAAGGGATAAGGTCCAACACCATACCAACATTGGACTAACGCCTGTGTTAGCTGGGATGATCACTGTCTATGGCACATAGGCTACATCCATGTCAGACAAAAAACATTGAACAAATGATGGATGAAAGTTAGATTATCATCTGCAGCATTAAACCAGAATTGATCAGTGTACAGTAGAACCTGCTATGAGCAGCCACCCTTGTGACAAAGAAAAATTTCCCTTTTCAGGCAGGTTGGTTGCTCATAGGAGGTTCATTTTTATAGGAAATGCCATTTTGGGGAATGACCAAGTGGCCTCCCATGGGAGGTTGGCTGCTCATAAGAGTGGCTGCTCATAGGAGATTTTACTGTATTTTATTTGCTTGGTAATTATATAATATAATTGATGACTAGTTATCACGTTCATCACACAAACTGGATTCCGATTCCAAATTGAACACCAGGATTCACGCTGGAACAAGAAAAATATCGAGTGTTAGAAGCTCATATTCGAGAGCCGTTTCAGCAAACACAACCCAATGCTGGGCCAATGTTGGCCCAGTGTCATAGACAGTGGGCCAACAATGGCACAGCACTGGGTCAATGTCTCGTCAATTGGGTCAATTGGGTCAATGTCTCGTGTCCGCTGTGATATTACATTAGTGATACAATATTCAATTTTCTTTGAAGTCTGTATACGAAAAATAAAAATTCAAACTGTTCAAAAGATATTATTACTCATCAAAGAAATTTTAGCAAAAGGAAAAGCACTAAACCATATGACATTTGTTTTCTTCTTTAAAATTACATTCCATTAGCTTATAATAACATCATGGGTATTTTGCACATACTGGTAATCATAATAAATCTGAACTTTCACTGTTATTGTAAGAGTCTCACCGGTCTCCTTTGAGAGCTTTCATCGGTACACAGTAGTTAAGTTCTAGTCTGGCGATACCTCCCATCCTCAAAACCACCCCCGCTCCGTAACTCCAACGCATCGTCTCCCCGAGTCGCTTTATGTTCTCTCTCCAGTCATTATCTAAATAAAAGCACAGTCAAAGCTTGGTTAATTATGGGGAAATATTTAACCATCTCTCTGGCCCTTAACCCAGAGCTGAAATGTTTTTGTATAAGCCATGGAGACCAAAAGGTTATTTTCAATTTAAAATCATCATAAATGTCTTAGTTAGCTCTTTCTGCTTCATTTGAATACCTATGTTATGGGTCTAAGGCCATCATAAATTTTGTATTTATTTCAGTGTTGGGACCACTTTCAGACGTCAGAATCTGATGTCTAAAAGCAGTCCCCGCACTGAAAGGTTTACAGCGCTGACTTATTTATATTTCCACCCATTTGAAGGAGTGTCTCGCTACCACAACCCACAAACTTCAAGTGGGTGAAAATTATTTCTATTTGTTCAGCTAGAGACCAACCAATTGCAAATCTTGATATTTAACCCTTTCAGCGCGGAGATCAACTTTAGTCGTCAGTAGCTGACGTCTGTAGACGTCAGATTCTGACGTCTGACGTCTAATGTCTATCCCCGCACTGTAAGAGTAAAAATATTTTTAATTTCTAATAGCCGTAAACCCCTAATGTAATTATTTAAATGAACCACAAAGAGCTAACTAAGACATTTATGATGATTTTAAATTGAAAAAACCCTTTTAATTGCGATGTTTTTTACAAATTAATTCAGCCCTTAAGGGTTAAACACATGGTAAACACTCATTTCATTCACAATAACAGTGATTTAATCGGCTAATAAAACAGATTAAAGACAACTATAAGGAAATATCCATTTCCAGTGTGATTGAGTTGAGTGTTGACAGTCAAGGCCTAAATCATAGGCAGTGACCTGCTACCTCCCAAGAAAATGGGTGGATCTATTTGGTGATACTGATAACCGGTATACAATTAAATTTCTGAGAAAATAAAGCATCATCATTATCCAACAACAGATTACTATTTTTATGCAAATTCCATCTCAAAATATCTTATTTTTTGTGAAAGACACTAGTTCAATAGTTGAAATAAAAGTTCCAAACATTTAAATTACTTTACTGTTACCATGGTTACTTAGATGGATTGGATAGTGTGTCATAGTGTATGACCACAGTTTCACATTAGAAAATCAACTCTTTTTTAAGATTACTGGGGAGTCCAATATTCTAATATGAAAAAAAGTAGCAAATATAATGCCAAGTTGTGCAAACACATTCATATTTTACTCACCAAAGGTAATATTTCTAAGATTGCCAGCATTTAGGAAGAAATGTGTTCTGAATAGTTCACCGAAGCCTCCGTGTCCTGGTCTGAAGGGGAGCGGTGTGTATAGGTGTAGACCGCCAACCCAGTATGTGTCTGCGCCCAGCGCACAGCCTGTTAACAAGAATTATAAAGAGAGGTGTGTACAAAATAACATAAAGAGAGCTGTCAATATAAATAGAGGCATGTACAGGTGTAGGCCGGCAACCCAGTATGTGTCTGCCCCCAGCGCACAACCTGTTAACAAGAAACATAAAGACCGGTGTGTCAATATAAATAGAGGCATGTATAGGTGTAGACAGCCAACCCAGTATGTGTCTGCCCCCAGCGCACAACTTATTACAAGAAACATAAAGACAGGTGTGTCAATATAAATAGAGGCATGTACAGGTGTAGACCGGCGACCCAGTATGTGTCTGCCCCCAGCGCACAACCTGTTAACAAGAAACATAAAGACAGGTGTGTCAACATAAATAGAGGCATGTACAGGTGTAGACCGGCGACCCAGTATGTGTCTGCACCCAGCACAACCTGTTAATAAGAAACAACATAAAAAGAGGTGTGTACAAAAACAACATAAAAAGAGGTGTGTATGAAACAATACAAAAAGAGCTGTGTAGACCAGTACCGGTATTTGTCCACTCCTAGTGCACAATTTGTGTACAAAGACCATACAGAATACATTGTATTTCAGCAATATTTTTGTCAACCAAAAATATTGCTGAAATACAATGTATTCTGTATAGTCTTTGTACACAAATTTTGATTTAACCCTTATTAAATTAAAATTATTATCCACTTGAAATTATGTCTTGCTACAGCGATCTACAACTGCAAGTGGGTGAGAATTATTTATATTTGCACAATTTGAATATAAATATATGTCCATCTTGCAAACTTAATGCACATCTCTCTGTCACAAATCATTTTATTTTTGAAGAACAAATAGGAAGAATGAAAACAGCTATATACCTTAGGCCACAACTAACCAGTAGTGCATGCTTTTCGTTGATTTCTCTGTCAATTATCAATCGATTTTCATGAAATTTTGTAAATATCATATTTCAACAGAGTCCTGATATCCATAAAATTATATTTAGTATTTTAAAAGTTAGACCATTTGACATGTAGTAAATTCAAATTATGACGTCCCTCTTTAAACTCATTAAACTAATTCAAGAATTTTATAACATGTCAAATGGTCTAACTTTTGCAATATTAAATATAATTTTGTGAAATTTTTACTGACGTTAGGATATGACTTGAAAATTGCATGTGCTAAATTTCAAGTAAATCGGTTTATAAGTGACGGGGAAATCAACGAAAAGCATGCGCTACAGAATTACCAAAATGAATGTGGCCCAGGGTATAGATGTGATTAGTATTAAACCCTTGATGCGCTAAAGAACATTCGTATAAACCATGAAGACCAAAGGGTTTTTTCAATTTGAAATCATCATAAATGTCTTAGTTAGTTCTTTCTGATTCATTTGAATACCTATGTTATGGGTCTACGGCCATTAGAAATATTGTTACTCGTACAGTGTGAGGATTTACTTTAGACGTCAGAATCTAACATCTACAAATGTCGGATTCTGATGTATAAAGTCAATCCCGCACTGTAAGTGTTAATGGGTTGAGGTCACAATATCATAACAGTCGAGACTGCATCGGTCTATGCATATGATGGTAACGATGAGAACTGGTTGAATTTTCTATTATGCAAATAGTACAGATAATCAATGTGAACATAATTGAGGTCAAAATAGTTCAAGCCACAAAAAAGTGGACAGATTATGTTTTATTTAACAGAGATAGTGATTCACAGTTAGTATTTTAAAGTGATAGATGCCAAGTGATAGATGACAGAATCTCACTGTAGACGTCTGACGAATAAAGTCGATCCCCGCACTGTGACAAT
Organism: Flabesymbios commensalis; assembly: GCA_964017125.1. Taxonomy (NCBI): domain Eukaryota; kingdom Metazoa; phylum Annelida; class Polychaeta; order Terebellida; family Flabelligeridae; genus Flabesymbios; species Flabesymbios commensalis. Next base: position 75,242,848 of record OZ024914.1, on the reverse strand, counting down.
TAAAATATTTATAATGGGCGTAGACCCATAACATAGGTATTCAAATGAAGCAGAAAAAAAAGACTAAGACATTTAATCCTTTGACCGCCAAATTATTCAATTGGAATTTTCACCCTGGCACTTAAAGTTGTGTCTCGCTGACGCAATCCACAACTTCAAGTGAGTGAAAATGATTCTTATTTCACAAAATGGAGGTTATCTCTTTTAAAATATTGCTGACTGATGTCACATTTTCACTTTGACATGTTTAAAAGATAGTAGGCCTACTTAATATGGTGGTGAAAAAATGAAAAAAAACTAATATATTCTGTACCGACCGAAAGGGTTATGATGATTTCAAATCGGAAAAAACACTCTGGTCTCCATGGTTTTATACAAAAATAATTCAGCGCTTTAAGTGTTAAAACGTATATAGCAGCGCAATACATCAGTTGTGATATCCCGCTGATCAAGACTATTGTCGTTTTAACCTGTTTCATTAGTCGATCAAATCACTGATATTGGGAATGAAATGTGTGCTTAAACATCCAAATTTACAAACATTGGTCTCAATTAAAAACCAATTACATAATTAAAGTTGTGGGTCTCTTTAGCAAAACACAACCGTTAAGTGGGTAAAAATTTAAATAAATTAACTTAGGGTTAATTATCATCTGTATAATAAAGCTGAATAATTGGATACCTAGATACCCATGGAGCACCGCCGTGGACATGAGTAGTGTGACTGTAAATTTATTCATACTTGTTACCAGTTTATCAAAATGAAAAATGTCCTAAACAAGTTAACCATTTCAGTGCGGGGACCGTCTTTATACGTCAGAATCTGACGTCTGTAGACGTCAGATTCTGAAGTATAAAGACGGTGAATCTGACGTCTGTAGACGTCAGATTCTGACGTATAAAGACAGTCCCCGCAATGAAAGAATTAAAATATTTATAATGGCTGTAGACTCATAACATAGAAAGCGGAAAGAGCTAACTAAGACATCTATGATGATTTCAAGTTGAAAATAAGCCTTTGGTCTCCATGGTTTATACAGAAATAATTCAGCGTTGTAGGGGTTAATTTTGTAAAACTGATAAAACAGAGTGACATAATTCTGAAAATTAGAGTAATGTTCAGTCATTCAAGGTTGTGCATTGCGGTAGCGAGACACCTTTGAGGGGGAGACATTGAATAAATCAAAGGTCTGGGTGGGGGGTTAACCTTTACAACGCTGAAATATTTTTTACAAACCATGAAGACCAAATTTGAAATTATCCTAAATGCCTCATAGCACTTTTTGATTCATTTGAATACCTATGTTATGGTACCCGGTATGACTGGGCCGCCTAACTCATTTACTGCGCGAGGCCCAGTCACACTGACCACCATTTTGTTTCCACAGCCAGCTGTGTAAAAACGACACTCGCGCTGCCTATCAAAAAATCGGATGCCATAAAATTGAGACGAATATTTCAAGTGCCTACGAAAACCAGGCCATTTTCAACAGGCCTGAACTTTTGATCGTATCAGAACTATTACATTTAAAAATGGAGGTCACTGTGTCAGAGCCTTGCGATGTCATCAGGGTACTGTTATGGGTCTACGGCCATTAGAAATATTTTATTACTTTCAGCGTCAGGATTTTCTTCATCTGTCAGAATCTGATGTCTAAAGACGGTCCTCGCGCTGAAAGGGTTAAGGTTACAAAATCCGGGAGCAGAGTGAGTTTTTTGGGGTCACTCAAGGTTGTGGATTGCGGTAGCACACCTTTGGATGACAGAAATTGAATAGATTAGAGGTCTGCAAAACTGTGACATAATTCTAAAAAAAATTCAAGAAATTTTCAGTCACTCAAGGTTGCGAGTGACAAGAAATTGAATGGATCAGAGGTCTGGGGGTAAGGTTATAAAATCTGCGAGCAGAGAGATTTGTACATACCGTCATTGTGCGGCCCGACTCCTTTGTAGTCGTAACCTCTGAGAGTGAGTGGTCCGCCGAGGTAAAAACGGTCCTGAATTGAGATGTTTTTACCCGGCTGTATCGTTTTCATCAGGCCACCAGCCAAACTCAACTGTAAACTCTGTAAATAAACATATTGTATTTATTCTAATAAACGCATATATTCAAATAAATGCAGAAAGAACTAAGAGTGAAATTATCACACACATGTTCGTGTAAATTGGAAACAATGACATATCTTCGCCAAGTATGTTATCAACACCCACCATAACATCAAACAGGGGCATTCACCCAATGCAGTTTCAATGTTGGGCCAGTGTTGAAGACAGTTGGCCAACATTGAAACAGCATTGGGTGAATGCCCCGTGTTTGATAGGATACCTATGCTGCAACTATTGTGTTAAGGATGGCGGGACAATGGAGAGCAATACATGTACCTACATGTAATATAATCCCGGCTCGGTCAGACAACTTTTTGAGAAACTGTAAATCAGTCGATAATTTAATTTCTCAGCGATAATTTATCAGCGATAATCAATTAATCATATTTACATAGTCGGATTCAAATTAACCACAGAGAATGATTTTCACTGATTACTTCAATTCAATTCTTAACCAATTACCATGAAATATTACAAGCACTATTTGCTAGTGATGCGGCGACTACCCCAAAAATTGAATTCAACAAAATTGTATAGTTTAACAGTTAGTCTGTTTAGCATGTAATATATAAGAAAAATCTTCATCTGAGAATTTCATTACATGTCAGATTATCTAGCTTCTGAAAATAATTCACCCTTGTGATGAATTTAATGTTAATCATATTTATAATCGGTCTTACTTACTGAATCCCAAAATAATGATTTGGCTACAGACAATTCCAGTTCCTGTTTCACATAGTTTGCATCTCCACCCAAACCTGCCAGCTCCTATAACAATCAAACGAATCACAATAATCAATCAAACGGATTACAATAAAATATTCTTTGAACAAACAAACATCAAATGAATGAGAATAAAACATTCAGTCAACAATGTAACATGTCCTGCAGAATTGTTTGCTTTTATTTTTCGTCATTTGAAGCTGGAATTGCTAACGCAATTTCCAGCTTCAAATGACGAAAAATATTTATATTCATGGAAAAACAGACATCTCCAATATCAAATTATTGTATTAACTAAGCATCTACCAAAAGATATTACTATTGATTGAAAATATGCTTGAAACCGCATATATATGGTTACAACAACACAATGCGGGGATAGACTTTTATGGTCAAAATCTAACGCCAGTAGACGTCAGATTTTGACATCTAAATATATAAGGTGACAACAGCACAAGTGTTAACCGGTACAAAGCGGGGATAGACTTTTATGGTTAAAATCTAATGTCTGTAGACGTCAGATTTTGACATCTAAAGTCGATCCCCGCATTGTAAGAGTAATAATATTTATAATGGCCGTCGATCCATAACATAGGTATTCGAAAGAATCGGAAAGAGCTAACTAAGATATTCATGATGATTTCAAACCGAAAAAATCCTTTGGTCTCCATGGTCTGCGATGCTGGCCCAACATTGAGCCAACATTGGGTTGGTTTATCGTGTTTGCCTGGAGCAGTAATGACAGTTGATTATAAGTTTTTGTTCACCTGTGTTGCCCGTAGCAGGTAGCCGTGGTTTGGTATGACTGGGTTGTCTCTGCGATCACATGACCATGTGTGCTGAAAAGATAAACATACGATAAAACATGTACTTCTTATCTGCAATTTCCAGCTTTAAATTACGAAAAATATTTCATTTTTTCAGATATACATCTTCTAAATTGAATTATTTGACTAACTGAGCATCTAACACAAACTATATTATCCATTTCGATTATATTATTTGGTTTAAAATCTGCTTAAAATTGTATATACGTGTATACAGGCGTAACAGGACAAAGGTTAAACAGTATATAAACAGGCGTAGGTGATCGACTTTAGACATCTGATTCTTACATCTAAAGTTATAACCCGCACTGTGAGAGTGAATATATTTCTAATGGCCGTAGACCCATAACATAGGTATTCAAATGAAGCGGAAAGAGCTAAATTCGACATTTATGATGATTTCAAATTTAAAAAACCTTTAACTCTTTCAAGCTTAAATTTACCATTGTCATCTTCATCCACTACAAGCCGCGAAATGCTGTCGCAAATCTTGACTTGTAAAGAAAATTGCCATGTATAGGTAAAAGAGTTTCATGGTAATATTATTTTTAAAACCCTTAGTTCTGTTTTTAGGGATGTAAAATGATGCTTTAATGCATTGTGAGGGCTTAATAAAAGGATAATTATTAAAGGGACTGATTTCTAATTATTGACAACCATGTCAAAAATATGAAATACGGGAATTTTGTCTCTATATCTAGCCTAACTGGTGAATGCGCAGCACAAAAATTAAAAAACTTTTTCAGTTCTAGTCTATGACATGTTTACGTCATATGGTCATATTAAGAAGCCAAAATAAAATCATAAAAATAAAATGATTTTAGCCTGGGCATGTCCCTTTAAGGGTTAAATAATCCTTAGGTGTTCATATTATTATCAACATATTTCAGCACTGCAAGGGTTAACCTCATTAAACCCTTGGGCTGCGGTTAACGCGATTTCCAGCTTCAAATAACGAAAAAAAGTTCTTTTTTTTTAATATAGATCTTCCAAATTTAATAATTTGACTAACTGTGCATCTACCACAAACTATATTATCCATTTCAGTCACATATTATTTGGTTTAAAATCTGCTTAAAATCGTCTACCGGTATATACGGGCATAGCAGGACATAGGTTAAATCATAATTATATGTGTGTAGCAGGACAGAGCACTAACAGCGCAGGGATAGATTTTAGACGTCAGAATCTGATGTCTAAAGTCGATCCCTGGACTGTAAGAGTAAAAATATTTATAATGGCTGTAGACCCATAACATAGGTATTCAAATGAAGCGGAAAGAGCTAAATAAGACATTTAGTGAATACAAATTGAAAAAAAATTCAAAAATATTTCAGCGCTTTCAGAGTTAAATAATCCTTTGGTGTCCATAGTATTATCAACATATTTAATCGCTAACACAATTTCCAGTTTCAAATGATGAAAAAAAGTTATATATTTTTAAATACATGTTTATATCTTCCAAATTGAATAATTTGACTATCAGCCACAAAATAGATTATACATTTCAGTGATATATTATTTGGTCTTAAAAATATTTCAGCTCTGCAAGAGTTAACCCTTCTACTTACCCTTAACGCTGATTTCAGGTTGTGACCACAGTGTTCTCTCACGGCAAATGCTGTGGTGTTTGACAGACAACTCAGCTCTCTCCAAACCCCATCCCATCGCAGATTGTGAGAACCAAGAAATGTGGGGAACTACATTAAAAAAAAAGATACATTTATAGAAATGGAGGAAACTATAAAAACAAAATATAGACATTTCTATACATTTATAGAAATGGAGGGAACTACAAAAACTAAAATATATACATTTATAGAAATATAGGAAACTACAGAAAAAAACACAGTAGTTAAGAGTTAAAATTTTACTGGCCTTGCGGCCATCTGCTTTTGGAAGTTACTGGCCCTTTATTAAATATGCTGGCCCTGATTTTTTTTCTAGAATACTCAATTTCACGCTTTATACAATATTAGAGGTTTTATCTACTTGATACTACAGTAGTTCTAGCAAAAAATGGAAACTCAGAAATTCAGATAACAGCCAGTTTTAATAATGCCTTGGAAAAACAAACTTTTTAGTATCATTATTGTTTTTTAATAATGGATACTCAGAAATTCAGATAACAGCCTGTTATAATAATGCCTTGAAAAAACAAACTTTTTAGTATCATTATTGTTTTTTGATAATTTTTATAATTCAACTATATACCACCTACACTGAGATCGGCTGCCATTCCACGTAGCAACTCTTTGTAACCACATTGAGGTATGTCTCCGCTGTGTTGATATGCACTTGTTGTCAAACTAAGAAAAGAAAATTGACACAAAATATGCGCTATTGTTAAAAATAGTTCAATGATTACAGTATCACGCATCAAACATAATATATATTGTTAGAAAATGATCCTGTATCGAAATGAGTCAAGATATTTAGTGGAAAGCATTTAGATGGGTCATCAGATTATCAGGTCCTTAAAATTTCTGTTTGACTTTCTTTAACCCTTTTCAGCTCAGGGACCGTCTTTACGTCAGAATCTGACGTCTGATGTATTAAGACGCTCCCCGCATTGAAAAATTCAAATATTCAAAATTCAAATATTTCTAATACGATTCTCTAATACCAAGATGACAATTTGTTAACCCTTAGAGCACTGAGCTATTCAATTAAAATTTTCACTCACTTAAAGTTGTGTCTTACTACCGCGATACACAACTGGAAGTGACTGAAAATGTAACTGATTTGTGAAATTTTAGTCGCATTACAATAAATCAGTGTTTCAGAATTGAAGGGATATTTTACTTCTAACAACTGGTTATACAGGTACTTTTAAAAAGACAGAATGTCTACTGTAGTCAACATCAGTGTCCTAAGCGTTAAGCCTTACAGACTTTAGACGTCAGACGTCTAAAGTCTATCCCCGCACTGTAAGAGTAAAAATATTTCTAATGACTTTAAACCCATAACACAGGTATTCAAATGAATCAGGAAGAGCTAACTAAGACATTTATGATGATTTTAAATTGAAAAAAACCCTTCAGTTGTGATGTGTTTTACAAATTAATTTAGCGCCTAAAGGGTTACATCAGTTATATAAGTATAACTTATATAAGTTGTGATTGTGGATGACGTTAGCGGAACACAACTTCAAGTGAGTAAAAAATTGTACTGGTGAGAGGTTACTAACGTATTCATAGAACTTACTTTAAATGAGGATTTCCTTGAAGTGGTTTCATGAATTCTGCAGAGTAGCCGAGCACTTTTTTCGTACCGAGAGTATATTGAGCGTTCAGCTTCTCTCCGCGACCCAGAGTGTTCGGCATTCTCATGGAGAGTACCTGTTGAAAATTGTTTCAGGTTAACAAAGCCCACAAAATTAAGAAAAATATTATTCCAAATACCAAATAGACCCTTTAATCCTTTAAACTCTGAAATACTTTTATACAAACCATGGACACCAAAGGGTTATTTTCAATGTGGAATTTTCAGCAATGACTTAGTTAACTCTTTCTGCTTCATTTAAATACCTATATATGTCAAGGTTTATGTCCAATACAAAAAAATTAATTCTTTCAGCATGGGGATTGACATTAGACGACGTCTGAAGTCGATGATAAAAAAAAAATCAGTTGTGTCTTGCGACTTCTAGCCACAAATTCGAACGGGTGAAAATTACTTGTGTTTGTTCAATTTGAGACCAGATATTTGAAAATCTTGATGTTTCCCAACAAGTGTGCTTTAAACGGCTAATAAAATGGTGTGAAGGTTAAAGCTGATATCTCCATATGAAGATCCCCGTGGGTTATATGAAAAAATCAGGAAAGATTCGGATTTACCTTCTAAGAATATAAAACAAGCTGATATTAGGACATTTTTATCCGGTATCATCCAGAAACCAGCTAGCTGGAGGCCATTGAAAATGAATAAGGGCCAGTAAATCCCTTACGACTGCTTTATTTCATTTTCAAACCTCTTTGAGTTATGGCTAAATTACCAAAATTTACCAATTAACCTTATCCTGCTAATGTAATTTATTTAAATTTTCAACCACTTGAGGTTGTGTCTCGCTACCGCGATCCACAACCTCAAGTGGGTGAAAAATACTCATATTTGTTTAATTTGAGACCAAACATTTACAAATCTTGATGTTTAAACATCCATTTCATTCCCAATATCAGTGATTTGATCGACTAATAAAACAGAATAGCAGGCAGAGGGCTAATGTGTTAACTAGTTGATTATTAAAATTTGATATAACTGTATAGTGCCATACAGTAATACTATTTTTTAGGGCCAGTAATTATCTGGAGCTACTGGTCCTTTGAGCTTCTACCTCAGAGCAGTTAGTGTCCATCCCTCCAAGGGCAGACAGAGGTACTCACCACGCTGCCCTCGTTGGTTCCCACGAGGGTACTAATTCCACCTGTCAATCGTCGAGTCTCTTGCACTTCATACGTAATCTCATAACCATCAGATCTCGCATCGGGTCCTAACAAATAAGCAGTAATTCTAATGAAAACTGATTATTAATAATGTTATTCTAAACAAAGTAAAAAATAATGCTGTAACGTAGGATGTATAGCTTGAAAAATTATAAATACATTAATCTAACTGTTATTTTAACATGTTTAACAGTGCAGCATGAAAATTGAACGTGGGCTAATTCACTCAGGAAATTTTGTGTCCTTAAAAAATAAATAAAAACTTCTCATAATAAGAGTGGTGGAAAATAAGAAATGATTATCATGATTATATGCATGTACTTCTAATTTTTTTAATTTCTGAGCTGAACCACAAACTAATTTTTTTTTTTTCAGAATCTGATTTTTTTTAAATTTAATGATGCCATAGTTCTACTTAATTAAAAAGTCTTATTTCAGATATTGGTTATCAATAGTAAAAAACAGAAAAAAATTGAGTGATTATTAATTAGACAGTAAATTAATAAGGTCTCGAAGGCATAAATTATTTCAAAATCTAATAAAAAAATCATCTGTGCTAATGCAATAAGACAATGTGTCTGATCTGATGATATTAATTATACACTTAAATTTTTTTTAATTATCACCCACTTGAAATTGTATCTCGCCACCGCTACCAACAACCTCAAGTGGGTGAATATTACTGATAGTAGTTTAATTTGGGGCCAAACAAATCTTCACAAACCTTCAGGGTTTGTACACTAGAACAAAATGCAAAGCCTTTTCAAGGCCTTTCAAGGCAAAAAAGTAGGTTTTTCCAGGTTCATTCAAAAAACAAATTTTGTTTAATAGCAAGCATGTAGACATGTAGAAAGCCTAGGCCAAAAAAAAATATATGTTTGTTTCCGATTTGTTGTCATTTTAACCAGTGGGTAGGTGGGAAATTAATTTTATTTTTAATTTTATTTTTTGTCACTTCAACCAATCGGTAGGAAAGAATTATTTTTTATTTCATTTGGCGCCAAATTCACTTCCATGCATGTCTTATTTGCACATTACTTAACGATTTTTTGGTTTTTGGACGCTTTTTGACCCCCCTCTCCTTTTCGTAACGTTTTTTTAAGTTACTTTGAATACAGCCAGTAACTTATCCCTTAACTTATGGATTTCCTAAAAAAAATATTTTTTTTTTTTATTATTATTTTTTTTTTTTTTTGAAATCCATAAAATAAATTTGGGTTGCACATGTTTTGATAGGGTCGGTCGGAAATCGGAAACAAACAATATTTTTTTTTAGGCCCTACTTGTTGACTCCAGAGAAAAGATGCATGTTATCTGTGGATCTTGGCTGTCATTAAAAACCTTCTATGGAACGGCTTTTTGGCTGTTTTAAAAAAAATTGGTTCATTTTCAAGGCCTTTGGCAAAATTCAAGCACTTTCAAAGCCTTGAAAAAATAATTTAAAATTCAAGGCTTTTTAAGGCCCTGTACGAACCCTGAATCTTAATGTTTGAACACTAATATCATATCCAATAACTGTGATTTGATCAGCTAATTAAACAGATTGGAAAAGACTATAGTCATGATCAGCGATGTAAGAGCTGAGACCATTTTTAAAAAAAATCACCTACTCGAAGTTGTGACTCACAACTTAGTGGGTAGAAATTACTCATATTTGTTTAATTTGAGGGCAAAAATGTTCAAATCTTGATGTTTAACCCTTTAAGCCCTCTCGATGCATTAAAGAATCATTTTACATCCCTGAAAGCAGCCTTAATTTTCCAACAACTAGGGGTTTTAGAATGAAAATTTCCATGAAACTGGTTTACCAATACATCACAATTTTCATTAATTTTTCACCCACTTCAAGTCATCTTCATTCACTACAAGTCGAGAATTGTGGCAGCAATTCCCGGCTTGTAGTGGATAAAGAAGACAATGGTAAATTAAGGCTTGAAAGGGTTAAACACTAATTTAACTCCCACTTACAGTGATTTGATAGGCTACAGTCGTGATAAATATCTCATTATAAGACGCTGACCTTTACTGACATCAATATTGATGACAACTTTCTTGAAAAGGCCAAGTCTCTCCATCATTGTTTTAGCCGTTTGTGCACGAACAACCATCTGTACAATACAAGGAATGTCATCTTAAAGCTCAATGTTTTTCGTCATTTGAAGTTGGAAATTGTTCAGCCTAAATGCCAGAAAAACAGTAACAAACAATTCTGTGAACTACATGAGAAAACACTAGTCTTTTTCATGTATTTCACTCACGGTAAAACAGAATAAAATTACATACAAATATTTTTTTATAAACCATGAAGACCAAAGGTTTTTTTTCAATTTCAAATCATCATAAATGTCTTAGTTAGCTCTTTCTGCTTCCTTTGAATATCCATTTGTTAGGTATACGACCATTATAAATAGTTCACTCTTCAGGGGAGGAGATTCATCAGATAGATTTTAAAGTCTAAACATGCTATTTAAAGAAGGTCCCGGTGATAAAAAAGTAGGGAAATAAATCTGGTATTGTATAAATAATTTCAATATATTACCTTTTTCGGGGATGAAAATGTTAAAATTTGTATGGATGTGCTGAGAAATATTCTTTTTTACCACAGACATGTTTTTTGTAATCTAAATGATGTGATGCTCTGGGCACATTTCTGCATTTCAGCTTTAAAGTTGCTCAGTTCGGAGAATGTTTATATGAATATATTTAAAAGATTCATCATCATTTAGATATACAAACCAAAAGTGCCATTTTAAATAATTTCATTTTTCACCAAGTAAAAGTTGTGTCTCAATACAGTGACCCACAACTTCAGGTGAATGTAAATTACTCATATCCTAGGCACGCTGCTTTAATTGCCCTTGTGTGGTCTGTAGCTTGTTGAAAGTAGGTTACCGGTACAAAATCTAAAAATAACCTCATAATATAACAAATTAAATTGTAAAAATGAGAGAGTCCTGCCTATTTTTTTGCTAATATTAGTGTCTTCAAAAAGAGTCAGGACTAGTTGTGTAGGACTCAGGATAGAGTTATAATGTCATTCTAAAAATTTGGTCCAAAATTGTGCACTGTGATATCCCAACATTGAGCCAGCACTGAGCAGGACTGCACTGGGGCTGTAATCTCGAACAAGTTACGATATACAAAGTGGTTAAATTTTACTCACTTCAGAACTTAGTGTAAAACCATTGCGACGTTTCGACCTGCCGCAATAGTTTCTTAACTGCTATAAACTTCTAAAGTGAGTGAAATATTACCACTTTCTTGATCTAATTTCCGAATATGGGTCCTGGTCAGGACTGCAATGGGTATTTTTACTTACATCCTGGAAGTTCTTGGCCTTGAACAGATCCTGTACGTGTTTGCTGACGATATCATTGCGAGTTCTCTGGAGTCCTTCAAAATGAATCTTTTCCACTTTCACCTGGGAAGATGCAAAATATCTCATAATTTCATAGTTTTTAGAAAATTCATTCAGGATTTTCCTAATTTTAATAATTAATAAAAAAGGCAGATAAGGAAGTTATGAGCATTATAATTTATATATTTTACACTCTGTTTGAACAAACCTTACTAATTCACACAAAATTTCTAGAATTTTATTCACAAAGTATATCAGTGTAAACAATTTAAGCCATTTGTTTTTTATGTAAAAAAAACAGCACACAAGGAACGAGTACTACATTCTGTTTTCGTCATCAGTGGTCCATGGCAAAGATTTTATTAGACATATTTTTTCATAACTTTTAAAAAAACTGCCCATCTTTTCGCCAGATTTTCCTTCTTTTCAGTGTTAACCATTCATTATGATATTTGGATGATTATTGTTAAATCTAATGATTATCAGTTGCTCTATAGGCCCATATTATTAATTTTTGCCCGTAATTTTGACATTATTCACGTTTAAATGACAGGTGCACGGGAACGCTGCCTAAGACCTGCTCATTTGTTTTGTTTCAATTGCGCAGCCAGTTTCTAAAAGTGAAATATGGACATGTAGCCTAGTAAGTATATGATGTATGCTATGACTCTAACTCCACAAATCCAAGTAGGGTTACTTGAGGTTGTAGATCATAGAAGTTCATTGCTCTAACGGTGGTACATTTTTATCCACGTCCAAGTTGCGGTTCCATACTGCGAACCACAACTTTAAGAGAGTAAAAATTAGTTACATTTCTCAAATTATCTTGTCTGAGACAAATAAAACAGTTTAAAACAGCTTTAGACATGAAAACTGTACATTTTTACGTGGGATCTGGATATTTTCCAGTGGACAGTGGTGAATTTGGGAGAATTTTAGTAAAAATCATTTAAGTTCAGTTTATTAAACATTTATAAAAATAATAATGTCATGGTTGAAAATTATAGTATCAGAGCCAGTCAGTAGATGAGTATCCCTTACAGATACCAACTAGCCTCGAGTCTGTGCTAACCCTTAAAACGCTGAAATATCTCTGTATAAACCATGGAGACCAAAGGTTTTTCTTCATCATTGAAATCATCATAAATGTCTTAGTTAGCTCTTTCAATTTCATTTGAATACCTTATAATATAATTATATAATAATATAATATAAACATGATAAACAATAATATAATATAAATAATATAATATAAATAATAATATAATTATAAATAGTTTATTTCTTTCAGTGCAGGGACGTCCATAGGCATTAGATTCTGACGTATAAAGACGGTCCCCGCGCTGAAAGGGTTAATGGGCAACCCTATTCAGTTCAGCTACAGGTACTTCAAGTAACCTACCTAACTAAAACTTCGGAACTCTTAACCGTTAAAGTGCTGAATTTTTTTATGAAAACCTTGGAGACCAAAAAGGTTTTTTTCAATTTGAAATCATGATAACGGTCGTAGTTAGCTCTTTCCGATTAATTTGAATACCTATGTTATAGGTCTACAGCCATTATAAATATTTTCACTCTTGCAGTGTGGGGACTGACTTTAGTCGTCAGAATCTGAGGTCTACAGACATCAGATTCTGACGACTAAAGTGGTTCACGCACTGTAAGGGTTAACTAAGGTCAAGGATTAAGACTTCATCTACTTACAGGAACCTCTGAAAGGAGGACCTCTTTGTCGGGATTGACAGTCAGCGGGTCCATCACGCCAGGTCCTGGCTGTAGGTGCTCCGCCCGCAGGCCCTAAAACACACAGATAAATATATTAGCCCAGCATCAGATATCAAATCAATATATGACCAGTCTGTATGTAATCAGTTGCATTGCATCAAAGTAAAGTTTCCGAACTGCAGAAATGCCAAAGCTACAAAAACATCATTTTTTTTTTTGAATGCCAATATCTTTCTGTCTAAAGGGGTCCCAAACTGCTGAAGAGTATTCTAAGGATGATCTGACCAGGGAGAAATGGGCAGTCTCCCTTAGGTTAGGGGGACATCATCACATGCCTTCAGGCTCCTCCGAAGGAAGCCCAGAGTGGAATTTGGCTTAGGGCCTACTTGTAATTTTGTTAATGTGGGCCTCGCATTCCATGGTCTCGCTAAGGCAAACACCAAGATATGGTGTTGATGAAACGTTCGCTAGTGTTTCACCTTAACATGCTTAAGGGTGTACTCAAATTCCTGTTTTTTTTATTTCGGCCTGGACATGCACACTTGAGCAGGACCGAGCATTTCGAGGGGTTAAAACACATCCCCCATCGATCTGCCCAGTCCTGTAACACAGATAGGTCTCTCTGCAGCTGCTCCTGATCTGCTCGACATTTTATCGGGCAATACAGGAGGCAGTCATCTGCATTTAGAGACGAACCTATGAAGAGACCGTGGAATGGAGGTCATTAATATACATGATATAGGTAAAAAAGGGTAGGGGTCCGAGAACAGTATCCTAGGGCACACAGGACCTCACGCCAGCTGATTCTGAAGAGCTGCCATCGACTACTACTTTTTGGGTTCTATTGGTCAGAAAATTTTGAATCCAATTTACATGATTTTAAATAGAGTTGTTCTCCGAATTCCGTAGTGGTCAAGTTTGTGCAAGAGGCGTTGGTTGGGGACAACGTCAAAGGCTTTACTAAAATCTTGATTTCAAAATTTTGAATAAATTCATCAGTTGTAATCAAAAGCTGGTTTACGCAGAGTGTTTTGATCGAAAGCCATGCTGTACAAGTGTTAAAATTTTGTTTTTCGAAAAATGGGAGATAGTCTAATTTGTTTACAAATGATGTGTTCAAGTAGTTTGGCACAAACAGTACACATGTGAAGGATATCGGCCTGTAGAGTGTAGTTTGCCGGAGAATGCTGATCCCCTTTTTTGAAGACTGGGGCAACATTAGCCTCCACCCATTCATTAGATCAGGTAGCTGTGTATTTAGATCAGGCTGATCCACTCTGCTTCGCGACGGCGCAAGGGACCAGTCATCTGGTTGAGGCTTTGTAAAGTTTGTTAGATTTATATTCATTTATTCAATCATTCATTTATTGTTTCCAAAATGACAACAATGATTGAATGAAAAATTATTGATCAGACAACTTGTTAATTTGGTTGGCCACCCTGGCCTAGGCTAGCGAGAATCTAACGTTAAACAAATTCAGATCATACCCTATCACCTGATCACTATTAGTTGGATTCTACCCATCCGCCACAGCAGCGACAAAAAATGATAGTCTACACTAGGTCTACACTACACTATAGTCAGATTCACATTAAATTCATCAACCAGGATTATTGAATTTCGCGGATTTCTCAGTCAATTCTCAACCAAATTTCATGAAATTTCACACACACTATTTTCCATTCATGTCGTAGGCCTAACTACCCTGAAATTTTCGCGAAGTTTTGATAAGTATTGTAGAAGTTAGACCATTTGACATGTAATAAAATTCTGAGACGAAGCTAATGGCTTTATAGAGGGCAACATTTTTATTTTTTTACTAGACCTACATGTCAAATGGTACAACTTTTAAAATACTTATCAAAACTCCGTTTTGATAAGTTTCAGGGTAGTCACGACATGAATGGAAAATAGTGTGTGTAAAATTTCATGAAAATTGATTGAGAATTGACGGAGTAATCGGCGAAATTCATCCACCACGGTGAATGTGAATCGTGGTATAGTCTACACTTTTATAGTCTACCAGTGTCTACAGCACAAAAACAATTATGTACTGTATCACCCAGTTCCTTTGATTATCGCTCATTATCTCGCACGATTTTATCTAACACCGACTCGGACTATCACATTAAAAGCATGCCTAAAAAGGCATTTTAATCACGTTGGAATATAGATTTAAGAGTTATTATGAGTAACCTTGGCCTGAACCGTTCCCATTTGTTTGGTCTTAAGTTTGTAGCGGGGAAAAGTGAAGGACAACGCCGGCTAGAAACTAAAATCTTGTGTAGGGTCTACAGATAAATGTCAAGGCCGTAACATGACCGACCTAAATCCAAACGCTGACCTTTGTCCTACTTTAGATGAAGCATGGTAGGAAAGTGCTAGAATACGCTAGACGTAACTGATTAAAATCTCATTAAAATAGTCTATACGTGGATTGATTCATTTCTAATTGAGGTGAGGATATAAATAACATAACATAGTATATAAAGAACACATTTACAGAACAATTAAACTCAGAAACGACTGGAAAAATAGTTGGTGTTTTTTCTGTTTACAACTTGTCTTGGCCCACTTGGCACTTGTTACTTGTCTGTATACAGTCAAACATGGTAGACTACAGTACAGTTGAGGAGATGAAATATTATGACTGTCCACACCACACGTGTCGGGTTTGTTGAGTGATTAAGAACATCATGAGTAAGTAGAACATTCCATACCATTGCTGGAATATTCTAGAATGATCATGGATATGCTGGTAGATTTGTGATAGAAGGAGGAGGAAGGGGGGGGGGGAGGGGGGGGGGAAGGGACTGTGTTTGTTGTGTATATATAGACATATAACAGGACCCAAGCAGTTATAGGCACATACATTTACATTGTATTTCAGCAAAATTGGTCACAGGATTTATCCAATAATAGCTGCTCACACTTGGTTTTAAGACTAAAGATCTGTGCCAGTCTACATAGTGTTCTTGACTGTTTATGTATTCGTCATTGGGTTTCGGTAAACAAATTTGCTACATAGTGATTTGGAGAAAAGTGACAAGCAGTTTTTCGAATTTGCTATTATTTTATTGATATTCAGAGAATGGCATCAGAAGATCCTAATGAAGGAGGCAGTGGAAGACGTCACCCAAGAAATATGAAGGGACTTCTGAATTTTTGTTTGGAGCATACACAATCTGAAGATATACAAAACCAGGAGAGCTTGCCCCCCATGACAGAAGAGGTAAGTGGAAAAATAGTAGGCTACTGTACCCAGCAAACACAAAACTTTTGTATAACATTTATACAATGTTGGCCCAACATCTTCGACGTTGTATAAATGTTATACAAATGTTTTGTGTTTGCTGGGTAGTTTGTGAGTGACACACAAGTCACGCAAGATGTTTCAGGGATCGACACTGACACCTGACCGTTGGCCCTAGGCATGAGACCAGTAAAAATCACCAAGGGCCAGTAAATCACCTGAGATATCAGATGTGCAGCTTCATTTAATTTTCACACCTTTGAGTTATGGCTAAATTAACAACACAAGTCAAAATGTACCAATCAACAAATTTTGATTATTACAATTTGATGTAACTCAACATGCTGAACTGTATCATACATTTGCATCAATTTCTGTACATTGTGCGGTAAAGTCTACTGGATAAGGCTGTTAAGGGCCTGACTAATGATATGAAGTTACTGGCCCTTTGGCCTAACAGGCTAGTACTAAGTCAGAGCAATTACAGTTGATCCCTGTGTTTGCTTGATCTTGATTTTTTTTACCTATTTGCCATGAGTGATGCATTTCAGGTGAATTGGAAATGCCCTTTTCTCAAAACACATTAAGTATCTTTAACTCCCTGATTGGTGATTACATCGGAAGTAATACAAAGTTCAAGTCACCTATACATGTAGGCCTACCTGTATGCTGCACATACATGTGCAGTTTACACATGTGTGAAATAACTGACCTTAGGTGTGATGCAGGTGGCAAAGAAAGTAGCACTTAATTGTCAATCACAATGTATAGTATATCCACATGCACATGGAGAGATATGTCAGAGGAAAACTTGTTTAACTCTTTTTAACAACTTGTTAATTGCCTTAATTGCATACAATTGCACCTCTGGAATAGCTAAATATATTGAATTAAGTTCTTACAAAATAAAATAGCACATCAGATGTATGAAATGCCCCCCCCCCCCTCCCCTGATGCTCCCTCCCTGGATAATAGGCCTACTGCTAGACCTTTCGTTTCCAGTCCTCCTTTTTCTTCACAGCAATTCCCATCTCACATTATTTAAATTTAATTCCCTTGTCTGGAAACTATGCTGGCCAAGACAAGATTCAGGTAGGTCAAATGAAAAGAATGTGTTGTAAATGTCATTGGTGTACAAAGTTGAAAAATATACATTACCAGATTACAGACAGTAGCATCAGAGATATTGCCATCTGGTGACTTATTATCAAATAAAAATTACAGTCCACTGATGACACCTGGTGATTACATGTACAAACTTTCTTGGTTTTATAAATTAGATAATAGTTAAACTAATATCTTAACCCATGTGCTGCTGAATTGTTTGCTTTTATTTTTCGCTCATCAAAATTCACTTTTTGCGTTGACCTAAGTTGCGTTCATCTTTCGGTTGGTGTGCCTGGTGTGGTTTGGAAATTATAAAAAAGAGTATAATTTGATAATGTTCGTGCTTACGTACGTTGAAGTTGGTGTGGTTTGCATAAGTTGGACCAGCGTCGTCGCAGACGTTGTACCGACGTTAAAACAAAGCTGCTTCAACGTCTGATGTTAGCTGCCTTGAAAGCACAATACGTTGACCCATTACTGATTTAATGTTGGGCCGCCGTCTACGACGCTGGCCCAACAATGAACCAGCATTGGTTTAACATTTTGTATTTGCTGACATTTGGGCCAACGACGATGCATGCACACGCAGCAGTATTTCGGCAGTACATTCACAGCGAACAAGATACAATCACCCAATGTTGGTCCACCGTCTACGACGCTATCCCAGCATTGATCCAGAATTGGGCCAATGCCACGTGTCTGCTTGGTAAACATGGTAAACATGATAAAAGCTGACAAACACTTGAATCTGTTATTACTTCTTCTCTGACTTGATATCACGATCTCCGCATGTAAACACCTTGCCGTATCAGGTCTGACCGTCAGACTACCAGTCTGACCTTGACAACAGGTGTGTGGGAAACGGGTACGAAAATGAGGGGTGCGAGCAACATGAATATTCATTATGACGTCACCGGTTTACTGACGGCAGCGTGGAGGTCACACTCAGGTCAGATTGTTTGGGCCGCCTGAATCAACTGTCAATTGGCCAGGGAGGAGGAGGGTACGAAAATGAGGGGTGCGAGCAACATGAATATTCATTATGACGTCACCGGTTTACTGACGGCAGCGTGGAGGTCACACTCAGGTCAGATTGTTTGGGCCGCCTGAATCAACTGTCAATTGGCCAGGGAGGAGGAGGGAGGAGGGGGGTTCTGAACTCATAGCACATATACGGGTTATCCAGGTTTTGCCGGTGGCAGACAACTGGATAGATGAAGATGCATGTAAAGTGCTTTTGTAGGACGGCGACGTCGCCTACAGTCGTAGAGACGTCGCCACGGCTCAAAACCACATGCACTACCACTAAGAAAAGGTCGCGGATACATCGCCGCTCTAGTTCAGAGAAAAATCATGAAAAATCCCACGTCGCCGCGATGTAGTCCGTAATAACAGACTCTGTGTGCGATACAGAGTCTGTAATCATTGCCATTCGTAAAGTTGTGCCCCAAAAATACGGTGCGCATCCGATCGATTGCGCAATGAATTACTGCATCATTGTTTGATCAATTATCTTTATATCATTCTGTAATGACAGATGTACATCTCATTAGAATAATGCCTTAACGTGGGGACTTAAACCACTGTCTTTATAGGTGAATTTATCATCCAAATAGGGCTATCCTCACATTTTTCATGAACTTTTTTCGTCACAGCGTACACTGACCACCAGCATAGAAAACCATAGCTCTAGCTATGCTGTCCATCTCTGACGTTGAACCATGCAGTTCACGTCAAGCTCGGACTACCGCGATGTCGTCAAAAAAATGAAACGTGTATGTTCGATTTTTGTGCAACTATATATAGTTTGAAAGAGACGTCACAAAGAATCAATTAGATGTCACTGCGACAAGTTTGAGCCTGAAAAAAAATGTTTCACCAACTAGTCGCCAAGTAGTTAATGAAAGCCCAGTGAGATAATCCCTTAATCCGCTAAATTATTTTATTTAGTTTTCCAAAAAAATGTTCGATTTGAAACCAAAAAATCAGAAATCTTGATCTCATTTCATTCAATAATCATGATAACGTCAGTGATTTGATCAGCTAATACGACGCAATAAAACGACTATGGTCGTGCTTAGTGCTTTAACTTTTCAGCGCGGGGCCCGTCTTTAGACGTCAGAATCTGACGTCTGTAGACGTCAGATTCTGATGTCTAAAGACGTAGACGTCAGATTCTGACGTCTGAAGACGGTTCCCGCGCTGAAAGAATTAAAATATTTATAATGGTTGTAGACCTGTAGACCCATAACATAGGTATTCAAATGAAGCGAAAAGAGCTAACTAAGACGATTATGACGATTTCAAATTGATAAAATCCCATGGTTGATCTCCATGGTTTATACAAAAATATTTCACGCGTAGTAAGGCTTAAAGGGTTACGATCTGTGGTATGTACATGTACTAATGGTACTCATAGTGTTAGTGAAGTACACATAAATCTAGTGCACTTCTTAGGTACTCAGGTACTAGGTTAGTGAAGTGCCCATAAAGATCAAGGAATCATTTGTCCCAGAAAAATTGTGTAACAGTTTGGCAGCTCACTGTCAATGTTCATAACCATTGTTTTTTCTGTTTGCTCGGACCAACACTTAACATAGGTCGTTATGACTGGCAAATTTCACTACTAACACTGACTAAGGAATTCTTGATACCAAATCTGACATTGGGTCAGACTTCGTATCACGATCTTCACATGTGAAGTGCTTTTGCAAAACGATATCTCACTGACGTCGCTGCGACGCAGTCACAGGACATCGCCGCTCTAGGTCAGAGAAAAAATCATGAAAAATCGCCGCGATGAACATGCGACCATGTTCGATTTGTGTGCAACTATAGCTGGAAACTGCGTCCGATAAACATGATAAAATAGAAAGAGACGCGACAAGTTTGAAACTGCAAAAAAATGTTCCGCCTACTAGACACCAAGTAGCAGTAGCAGTGAAGCCCAGTGATATAGGCCCTTTACCCGTTTTTTTTAAATGTTCAAAAAGTTAATTATAAATACTTGTTCAATTTATAACCAAAAACAATCTTGATGTTTAAACATTCATTTCATTCCAAACAACAGTGATTTCATCCTGAAGCTAATAAGATGGACTAAAGACGACTCAGGTCTTGCTTAGCACCTAACCCTTTCAGTGCGAGGATCGTCTATAGACATCAGAATCGGACGCCTAAAGACGTCAGATTCTGACGTCCGAAGCATGTGAAGTCGATCCCGGCACTGAAAGAGTAAACATATTTCTAATGGCCGTAGACCCATAACATAGGTATTCAAATGAAGCGGAAAGAGCTAACAAAGACGATTATGACGATTTCAAATTGAAAAAATCCCTTTGGTGTTCATGGTTTATACAAAAATACATCAGCGCTGTAAGGGTTAAAGAGTTAAGCCATGTGGCATGTACAGGTACTCCTGATCCTAGTGTTAGTGAAGTGCATATAAATCTAGTGGACTTATTCAGTATTTTGGGATTTAGTGAACACCAATGATAAGACTAAAGTCTCGCCCCCCCCTTCTGGCCTTCAAGTTTCAAAGAAACAAAAATTTCTTTCCCGCTTACTCGTAAAGATTCAATATTGTGGGGAACCTTCGTGCCTGAGAGGTAGCGTGCTCGGCCTCAGACCGCCAGGGCTCCAATTTTGAATCCTGTGGCTGGAGGTCAGTATCATCTCATTCATCGCACCATCCTCAGGAGGTTCTTCTTGCTCAGTTTAGCCTATAATATGTGCACAATAACACCCCATTCATTCACCTCCGAAGGACATGTTGCGCCATCATCACCAGGCCACAAGATACTTCGTTCACGATCACAATACGTGCCAATCTAACACTATATCGTATTTATGAAACATTTAAGAATCTAAAAGCAAAGATGGAGAAATGTGTAGCTTAATCACGGATTCTATCAGACACTGTAGACATTCCTTTCACACAAATCTATTTCAACTAATTGAAAGTTTTTATTCTTGTATTTTGCCAGATCACAAGCCAACAATTCAAAGTTTTTATTTGTTGTATATACAATTCGTCCCTTTGGATATGGAAGGGTGTATCTGCCACTTCATAAAGTGGCAGATACACCCTTTCATATCCAAGGGAACGAATTATTTGTGCATCGCTGTTTTAATTGTGGGCCAACACTGGTGGCTCGGGCCCACCATAAGATAATTAGCGAGGTTCTTTGGATTATATTTATTGGTGAGATGCCAGTTTGGCCTTGATGCAGCACTCATATTGGACACACACACACCTGTATTGTGTTGATGAGCGCTCTCTGCCAACCCTGGGTATCTGTCCATATTTAATATACATTCCTTTCTCGTGTTATACATACTGCCATGTATCAAGGGCGTATCCATAGAGGTGGGTCACATGGGGTAGTAATTTAAATATTACGATGACGTTGAATAGTGTTACCGAATTAGATTGTGTTCAGCACTGATAATAAAATCATTTTCTATGCATGCTAAATGTGAATTGCTTTCCATTTTAGAAATGCAGTCTTATTTCTTATGCATAGAGAAAACATTGGGTGGGTCAGTTGTCTGATTTGATTCAAGCCAAGTATTTGATATGAGGCCCACAGGAAGCTGTACGTATGTTTGCAATATGTGATTAAAAAACAAATCCATTTCAACTAATTGAATATTCTTATTCATTATAGTTGACAATGACAAATCAACATTTTCAAGTTTGTATGTGAAAATAACAGCAAATGGTGTTTTATTAGCTGGCCAATGCCTACGACGTTGGTCTGACATCACAGCAAACAGTGTTGAGACTTCCAGGATATTATATTTATAGTCCAGATGCTGGGGGAGGGATGTCTATTTTTCCTTCATGAGAGTAGTTTCATTTTTTTATCTACAGGTAGGATCTCACGGTTCAAAAAAGTCTAGGTGCTTCGCTGAAATGTGGTACACTTTTTTCTACAGCACGTGAAAGTTGAAGGGTCACGGGTGTTTTTCGTGTGTAATTTGGATTTTTACCATATTTACATTTCTTGCATGTACACCTTGTATTTGAATACATATACATCAATTTTATTACCCATATTGACTGGATATAATTTATTGGTAGGAATTATCAGATTATAGCCTGTAATATGCCATGGTGTAGGTGGGCTTGGGTCTGGAATGCCGTGGATATATCACTACCAAGAAACCACAAGACGAGACATTGAGCCAATGCTGGGGCAATGTTAGTTCACCGTCTGCAGCCTCAGTATTGGGTATAGGGCAGTGTCTACAGGTCCGGTGATCCATACGTCCGTTGAACACGTGTATTGCATATCAGGGCCCGTGCTCTCGTACAAGTTACGATATATCGTAGACTTCGTATTGATCGAGATGACTCGACCAATCCGAAGCCTACGATATATCGTAACTTGTACGAGAATACGGGCCCTGGTGCCCATCAAATAGGATATGTTCACCCAATGGTTTAATGTTTAACCCTTAAAGCGCTGAAGTATTTTTATAAAAAACCAAGAGAGCAAAGGTTTTGTTCAATTGTAAACCATCATAAATGTCTTAGTTAGCTCCTTCCGCTTCATTTGAATACCAATGTTATGGGTCTACGGCCACTACAGATGTTTTATTCTTACAGTGCGGCGATTGACTTTGACGCCAGAATCTGACATAATTATACTCCTCAGAATCTGACGTCTGTAGATGTCAAATTCTGTATATCGACTTTTAGCGTCAAATTTTGACGTCTATGGTCGGTCCCGCGCTGACAGAGTTAAACCAGTTATGAGTTGTTAGAACCTCAAAACCCAACCTCTTCATCGAGCGAGCGTTGGTATGATGCTGGGCCAGCGTTGCATATGGTGAAATGATGCTGGGCCAGCGTTGCATATGGTGAAATATGCCAAATCTGGATCAACTTATCGTGCTGTAACTGCCGGCTATGGTTTCAATGTCTGGTGTGTGTTGGGATATCATTGGATTAACGTACTTTTGCTACTGCGCCTCTCGTCAAACATGAAAATGCTGGTATAATGTTATTCTTACATCTCCGCCGTGTTTGCTGTGCCCTCTATACAAAACTATTCCCCAGTGCAGTTTTAATGCTGGGGCAACGTCTTTGATGCTGGCCCAACATTAAAAACCAACACTGGTTTAAACTACCGTGTTTGATTTGCCCTGGAACAAAACTAGACGTTTCACCAATTCTGTTTTAATGTTCGGCAAGCGTCTCCGACGTTGGCCCAACCTTAAAACAGCATTGTTTTAAGGAATCGTGTTTGCTATTCCTCGTAGCAAAATGAGACCTTTCACCAATGCTGTTTTAATATTGGGCCAGCGTCTCCCACGCTGGCCCAATATTAATCCAACATTGGTTGAACGTATCGTGTTGGTTGTGCCTCGCAACAAAACAAGACATTTCACCGATGTTGGTTTAATGTTGGGCCACCGTCTCTGACGCTGTCCCAACATTAAACCAGCATTGGCGTAACATTTTGCGTCTGCTTCTCCCGCGCACGACACAGTACATCATCTGGTGGACAGACCAGGAATTCCGCGAAGTGCCGCGAATTAAGAGCCCCCACTCCCCCGCACCGCCC
Source organism: Flabesymbios commensalis (assembly GCA_964017125.1). NCBI lineage: Eukaryota > Metazoa > Annelida > Polychaeta > Terebellida > Flabelligeridae > Flabesymbios > Flabesymbios commensalis. The sequence goes on along the minus strand of OZ024914.1, from coordinate 75,218,728 downwards.
GCCGCATTCCTCCGGATGACTCGCAGACGGCAGTGAGTCACGTGGAGAATTCTTACCATCAACACATAGGAATTCACATGTTCAAAGAAATCGGAAAGAGCTCAGATATTTATGATGATTTCAAATTAAAAAAAACACTTTGATCTCCATAGTTTATACAAAAATATTTCAGCGTTGTAAGGGTTAAAAGTGGGGGAAAACTGGGTCAATGTGACGTTCTTATTGTGACGTCTTTATTATGACGTTCTTATTTCGACGTCTTTATTATGACGTTCTTATTGTGACGTCCTCATTATGACGTTCTTATTGTGACGTCTCTATCGTGACGTTTTTATTGTGACGTTCTTATTGTAAAGGATTATACATTTTTTTATTCAAGGAATTTTATTTTAAAGCTGCATAAACGCTCAAATGGTCAAACAAAATGACCATTTAGCTGCTAACAGCCGAATTATATTATATGATATTACGATATCATATGTTTGCTGAAATCTGAAAATTATATAACACTATTTTCACCGAGTAGCAATTCAAAAGGATTTCCTGTGACGTCTTTGCGTTTCACAGAATACTCACATACTGTGAATGTCATCAGGTCATCGTATGAGGTCAAGATGACGCAGTGGTGGCTCAATGCTGGTGTAACGTTGGAAACGCTGGCCCAGGATTGCTCAACGTCTCATGTTCAGCACCTTGGCCGGCTACCGGCATTGAGGTCACAAAGTCACGTAAGCCTTAAAGCGCTGAAATATTTTTATATAAACCATAGGGACCAAAGGGGTTTAATAATCATCATAAATGGCTTGGTCAGCTCTGTCCGCTTCATTTGAATACCTATGACGTTGTGGGTCTGCGGCCATTATATATATTTTACTCTTTCAATGCGGGGATTGATTTGAGACCTCAGAATCTGACCTCTATACGTCAAATTCCGACCGACGTATATAGACATTAAATTCTGACGTTTATAGACGTCAGATTCTGACGTCTAATGTCGGTCCCCGCACTGAAAGGGTCAAGGAGGACAAATGACGTATATCATTATTTACTACACATGTACTACCTGGCGATCATGAAACTAACCCAATGTTTGCTTAACGTTTATCCTAAACGTCTACGGCCTTTGCCTGACATACTAACATTATAAACCAATATTGCTTCAATGTCTCTTGTGAAATGTGTATCTAACAAACATAGCACTTTAACCCAATGCTATGCTGGCTTAATGTTGGTATGACGGTTACAACGCTGTTACAACAATGACCAATAATTTCATCTTGTGTTTTCAGGGAGTACCTTGGTCTGTTATCCATCAAACACAGTTGATCCAATTCTGTTTTAATGTTGGTCCATCGTCTACGACGCTGTCCCAACATTAACCTAGCATTGGGTCACAATCTCATCTTGTCCGGGTATGATTGAAAGCTGAGGGTCCCTGGGGGCGTGGCTTGATGGACTGAATAGGTGACCAGTGAGGTAGTTGGGGGTGAGCCAATACTCATAATACTCGACTACGTCAGACATTATTTTTTTTATTAGCACCAACCCCTGGTAAGGAGCTGTTCACAGAAAAATATGCCTTCAATTTTTAAACACTGATATTATATTGGGACTTAAATTTCACAAATAACATAAATTTTCAGTCACTTGAAGCTGTGTATCGCGGTAGCGAGACACAACTTCAAGTGACTGAAAATTTAAATTGAATAGCTCAGTGTTCAGAGGGTTAATGGTGGGACTTCGTCTAAGACGCTGGCCTAACATTAAACCAACATTGATTTAACACCATATGGTCGCTGTAGATGTGAAACGTAGGTGTTAAGCCAAAAGACAGTAACTGCCTCACGTGAAAGGTAAGCAGTTATCACCTTTTGACTTTGCACTGCAGCCTGTGTTGCTTCTAGAAACCAATGCTGTTCTATCGTTTAAGACACTGGCCCACCATGAAACCAATATTGAAACGCGCTGATAGCAAAGGTACGCACACAGTAAACACAAGACATTGAGCCAATTCTGCCTCAATGTTGGCCCATCGTCTGCGACGCTGGCCCAACATTAATTAAGCATTGGTTTAATGTCTCATGTTTGCTGGGATATGCATGCATACAGTAACTTGATGGGCTGCTGTGTGCAGGCCAAAAAGGCCTACGTGAAAAGTAAGCAGATACTGCCTTTTGGCTTTGCACGGCATAGGTGTGCTGCTGTGTGCCAAGTACACAGTGTGTTACAGTATAATGCTCCGCATAGCAAAAAGGTGGTATCTGCTTACTTTACAAGTAAGCAGATACCGCCTTTTGGCTTTGCACTATAGTATACTGCAACACAGTACTGTACCTCTGTGCTTTATATAAACCCACACAGCCACGGACAGAGCTCAACAAATAAGACTAATATGCAGGCAGAAAACGCACCGCTTCTTCAAATCGCCATGCGCGATTCAGTTTTTACGGAACCAAATTTAGAATTCACGGGCCGTAGAACAGCCTGCACAAAACGGTCAGTATAATTAGCTGGCTTTGAATATCATCATCCAGATTTACCGACACTGCAATTTCACAGGTAGACGACAACGAATCGGAACATCTGTGGGCTTAATTCACTAGATTTTTTATCGCGATTCAGATTTTACCGAGATGTCACTGGCATTACTCAACAAATCAACACATTTGCAGGAGGAATTCACATGGTTTTGAATATAATTCGGAATTCGGTGTTCCAGATGTTCAACTACTGAACACTGCTGTGCTACAATAAGGGTCTACACTGCTCTACATATCATCTTCATACAAACCTACAGTGCAGAACTCGACACATTCACAATGCAGAATTCACTGGCTTGACATCGTTATTCAGTATGCACAAGTCGAAAATTGTTTGGCAATCAGAATTTCGTCAGTTCGTCGGGATATCACCATTCAGATTTCATCGACCCCAATTTTGAGTTCATGGGTTTATAATCGTCGATTCGTCTTTTGTCAGATTTCAGAGTGTTCACCAAACTGGAGACATAGACATATATAAACGGTAAGACAGTAAGCTACTTATATGACTGTACTATAAAAATTGCAACTACATGTAGTAAGATATTGTATTATGTAGCTACACTAGCTCTGACCAAAATTGCTCTATTTTATATATATATATATATATATATATTTTATATATATTTTTATATTTGCTAATGTTGTCTGCTATATCTGGTTTTGGTGTGTGTCAATGTAATCTATTTCCAGTTGACCATGTTTACTATAAGGCTATACCTTCCTATCCTCCATAGATAATATTTAACCCTCCGCCTGCTAAGTTATTTTATTTAAATTTTCAACCACTTGCCGTTTTGTCAAGCAGTTTAAAATTACTCATATTTCCTTAATTTGAGACCAAATATTTCCAAATCTTGAATGTTTTAAACACCCGTTTGACTCCCAATGGCAATGGCTTAACCTGCTAATAAAACATATTCACCCTTACAGCGCGGGGACCGACTTTAGTCGTCAGAATATGACGTCTGTAGACGTCAAATTCTGACATCTAAAGTCAATCCCAGCACTGTGAGAGTGAAAAAAATTAATATGGTCGTAGACTCATAACATAGGTATTCAAATGAATCAGAAAGACCTGACTAAGACATTTGTTACGATTTCAAATTGAAAGAACCCTTTGGTCTCCATGGTTTAAAGGGTTAAAAGGACTATTGTCTGTCGTGCTTAGCGCCTAAAGGGTTTAAAGTCAGTCATACAAATTCAAACAGTCAGCATTAAATTTAAGTCATTTCGTTACACAAACTCAAACTTAATGTCACCACAGTAATTTTCGTTGATACGGGATACTGGGATAGATAAACAATAATCTGATGTGTTGCGTGAACTGAATTCCTTTATTATATCCATATTTTATAAACTGATATCTATCTCGTATAAAAACACAGCCAACTCATATCTGGCCAAGTTATATTCCTAACTGATATCTATCTCTTAATAAAACACAACCAACTTATATCTTTCCAAGCTGAAATGCATAATACATGTATGCATTTCTGCTCCAACTTATATTCTTAAATGATATCTATCTCGTACAAAAACACAACCAACTTACTAGTATATCTATCCAGCTTATATTCCCAACTAATAAACTCGTATAAAAAAACACCATATATCTATCCTTATATCTATCCAACTTACATTCCAAACTTATATTCCCAAGCGATGTCTATGACGTATAAAAACACAGCCAACTCATATGTTCAACTTTGATTTCCAACTAATATCTGTCTCTTATAAACGGAAATTGTCAGCTACTAAATGCGTGTTTTTCATGTGTGAGAACTTCTGGGACCCCATGCTTACTATGGTTAATTACTATCTGTTTATCCCTAGATGGCTGATATAGACCCCCGGGCTGTGATCAGGAGAGAGCTGGGGCGACCCACCCCGGTGGCCAGCTACTCCCAGACCACACCCTACCCCGAGGCGGTGTACACAGCACGTGCCAGCAGGCGATCACAGTCACCAGAACAGGACGGCTACCCCCGGGAGCGAACCCACGGCGGGTACCACCGGGAGCGAACCCACGACTACAAGGACGGGTACCATAGGGAACGAACGCCAGACTCTAAATATGGGTACCAAGCTCCAGACTCCAATCGCTACCCCCAGCACCGGGAGCGAACGCATGACCCCAGTCACTGGCAGGTGAAGCGCAGGCCGCGGGATCGAGCCCCAGAGTCTGTTCAGAGCAGTGATAGCTATATGAGCTGTATAGAGTCTTCCAGGCGGAGTCAAGACAAGGCCCTGGGTACCCTAGGCCTGTACCGCTATAAGATACCCGGGGACGGTAACTGTATGTTTAGGGCCGTGTCCGCACAGCTCAGACTGGACCAGGAAAAGTTCCACCCCCGTCTGCGTGCTGCCGCCTGGCGCTGGATGGTGAGTCACACTGAGGCCCTATTGGCCGAGGGTCTCCTTGACAACGAGCAGGAAGTGGAGGATACGCGTCATCTGAACCACTGGCCGGGTCAGGCGGCTCTGGTTGCCATGGCAAACATCCTGAACATTAATATAGCTGTGATTCAGGGGGGTGACCAGGGTAACATAGACATCCAGCATATCACGCCTTTTGAGACAGATTCCGGGAAGGAGGAGGGTAACATAGTCCTGGCGTACCTCTATAACGGCCATTATGACGCCGTGGTCCACGACCCCCATGTACCTAACCCAGGGTACGCCATGTGGGCATCACAGTCTGCCCTCAGCGATAAACAAAGTGAAGCCCTCGCCAAGAGGCTCTCCGCTGAGCTCTACATGCCTTACGAGACGTATGGTAGTCATGGCAACGTCTCTGAAGGGTACGACGGGGATTGGCTGTCATCATCAGATCACCATAGTAGTGGGTCAGGTCGTCATAGTAACGTGTCATCTGGGAATGATACCGGGTGGAGGTCACCGGGTGCAGAATCTACCCGCGGATCTGACCGCTCTAAGCTGACCCCATCTCCAAGGTCAGGGGTCATGTCGCCTAGGTCATCTACAGGGGCCAGGTCTCCTGTCCAGGGTAACAACTCACCTGATGTGAAATCATCCAAGATAAAATCACCTGAGATGAAGTCAGCAGAGATGAAATCACCTGATGCGAGATCACGTGATGTGAGATCCCCTGTAACCATGGATACAATCCCCAGCCCATCACGTGATCAGTCATCTAGTCAGATAATGTCTCCCCTTAGTGACGCCTGTTACCATGGTGACAGACACTCCCCGTGCGGGGCGTCTGTCAGCCCTGATGTGGAGAGACAGGGTGGCTCGCTAGGTTGTACTAGTGGTGATAATGGGGTAGTTATCCCCGCGAAGCATAATGATGATGAGGGCAGACATACCAGCAAATACTCCTGGTACAACAACGGGCCGGCGTCTGAATCATCGTCTGAGAAGGGGAGAGACACCGGCCAGACTAGCGAGGGCAGAGGCGGCACTACTGATCCACACGAGGAGAAAGACAAGCCGGTACAGCCAGATATCTCCAGAGCCAAGGGCGAAAAACAACCTACAATACGTATTATTCCCATCAAATTCTGTGGAGCTAGACCTGACGTGAGCGGTGTGCGGAATGTGAGCGTGGAAGGGGGCAGGGTAGGAGGGGAGAAGGTACGTCAGCATGGAGCAGGCTATCCTGGCAGGAGTACAGCTAGAACGGACTCTAAATCCGGCCCTAATGGTGAGCAGCCAGAGGAGAGGCGGGATAAACGGAATGCTGGGCAGAAAGCATCCAGCCTAGAGAAGACGCAGGATAAAAGGAATGGCGGACAGGCAGAGGAGTGGCGGGATAAACAAAATGGCGGACAGCCTACAGCAAGCCTAGAGGAAAGGCGAGAAAGACGTCGCAGAGAGACAGCTAACAGACAGTCTCCCTGTCATAACCGCCACTCTATATCACCTAGCAACAGCCTGTCACCTAGCAACACTAGTCAATCTCTTAGCAACAGTAGTCATGTACCCACTTACAGCGTTCAGTTCCCTATCTATGACAACCGGTCCCTTAGTAACAGCAGTCCATCGTCCAGCTACAGCAGCCAATCACCTAGTTACAGTATACAGTTCCCTAGTTACGATAGCCAGTCACCTAGCAACAGCAGCCTTGGTTACAGCAGCCACCGCCCTAGTTACCGGCTGCAACAGGCTCATCACCGCGTTGCCAGGGAGATCCCGGTCGAGGTGCACGTGGAGAGACAGCCTTACATGGATCATGGTCGCCCCGGGCTTCATGGAACCCCCGGGCTACATGAACATACCCCCAGCACGGGGTTCTGGAGCGATGAACCCTTCTTCAATGATAACTACTTTCCTAGTCATTTCTCGCCGTCTGAGTTTTTAAGGCCGGCTCGCGCCTTCTCTTCTGAGGAACTAGATGACCTGTTCAAACTGCACTGGTGAGAGATCAAGATCATGTAAAACTCCACTGGTGATAAGTCAAGGTCATGTAAACTTCATTGGTGAGAGGACAAGGTCATGTAAAACAGCATATATCAAGTTTGTTTTCCTACAGAAATAGTGACAAGTAAAGGTCATGTTAAACATGTTAAACTGCAATAGCCAAAGATCAAGGTGATATTAAACTGCAATAGTGAGGTGTCAAGGTCATGTTATATTACGATGATGATAAGTCAAGGCCAATAGTTAGATGTAAAGGTCAATGGTCATCATTACATGTCATGTTACGATGGTAGAGAGCAAGGGGATTCTAAAACACTGCAAAGGCAGCTTACTTTAAGCAGTTATTGCTGTTTGCCTTCGCACGACAGACACATACAAAACAGAAGTAACTGCTAACTTTTCAAGTAACTGCTTATTTTTCAAGAAGGCAGTTACTGCTGTTTGCTTTTGCATGGCAGAGTGATTGTCTAATTAAAAACGACTTTAGTCGTGAAGTGAAGCCTTAATATATAATTATCTAGCAACCACCATAAGGTCTAGAAAGTCTCACCTGTCACATGCAATTATATAGTGACATATAGGCCTAATATGCGACACTTTAGGTCGAGACAGACAGACAGACAAACCCTCATAGCGAATTTGTGCTGAATATGTTTATCATGTTTATTTGGTAATATACAGCTGAAGCAATTTGTATGTATCCGAATAAAATCCAGCATTATTTTTCATTTTTATCCCATGATAAAAAATGAGATTCACTTGAGCAATATTCACATTGTATGGGAAATAATTCACCACCTTGGTGGTAAAGGGTTGTACCTCCTACTTTACAAAGTGGCAAATACGACTCTTTATTACTAAACTGGATATGTGCATATTACTTCAAATCTGATGTCAGTTTTACGTTTTTTTGCATCTAGTATCAGATTATGAACTGCTTTGTTAGAAATCAAGGAGGTAATCTGGTAATAAGTGAACACACATTATTTAAGTGACACAATCAGGCTAAAATCATAAAAAAATCAGTATTTTTATTTCGGCGTCTTACTATGGCCATAAGATGTGAACATGCCCTGATTACGGAAGTCTTTTAATTTTTGGGCTGCTGTGGCAACGTATCAAGTGTGCCGAAAGACCCATTTATTGGTTATTCTTATTTCTTATTTTGGACATGCATGTCCGAAATTAAATTTCGTCCTTATTTTTAGCTTGACCGGTAAATGCGCAACACAAAATAAAAAAAACTTTCATCTTATGGCCATATTAAAAAAAAATATATACTGATTTTTTTATGATTTTAGCCTGATTGTGTCCCTTTAACCTTTAAAGTGCTGAGTAATGTAGTATGACCCTTTCAGCGCGGGGACCGTCTTTAATCCTCACTGACCAGATGTTCTATGTATTGTTAATGCCATTAAACTGTCCATATAAATGCATGTGCTGACAATAACTATGGTGCTGTAAAAGAGAGTAGAGTATGTTTCCAGAATGTTAAAAGTATTCGCCTTGTTCAGAAACTCCGCACTTATGTATACATGATATACATATACGCCAGGAAAAAACTATACTGCTATGAAATAATGTAGAATATGTGAGAACTTTTCTTCGTGTGCAGTGTGGCCTCAAAGTTCAATGCCGTTGCGTATTCTAGGGATTAGATGGTGTAATATTTTTCTTAAACGACAGACCTTTGAATTTCCAAGTGCCTTTTAACCCTTTCAAGCCGGAATTTACCATTGTCATCTTCATCCACTACAAGCCGCGAATTGCTGTCGCAATTCTCGACTTGTAGTGGATGAAGATGATTTGATGTGGTTAAAAAATTAAAGAAAATTGCTATGTATTGGTAAATCAGTTACATGGTGATTTTCGTTCTAAAACCCTTAGTTGTTGGGAAATTAAGTCTGTTTTCAGGGATGTGAAATGATGCTTTAATGCAGCGTGGGGGCTGAAAGGGTTAGGAAGATATGATATATTATTGTTATTTAAGCGCTCTTTATTGCACCAGATTGCAAACTCTGAATACAATTCAGGGTGAAATGTTACCATCTCGTGATATCTGGGGATGGTTAGTTATATTAACCCTTTGAGCGCGGGGATCGACTTCAGCGATCATAATCTGACTCTGTAGACGTCAGATTCTAACGTCTGAAGTCGATCCCCGCACTGAAAGAGTAAAATATTTATAGTGGATATAGACCCATAACCTAGGTATTCAAATGAAGCGAAAGAGCTGACTAAGACATTTATGGTGATTTCAAAAACCTTTGATCTCCATGGTTTATACAAAAATATTTCAGCGTAGTGAGGTTTTTCTTTATTTTATATGAAAATAATGTTGCATAAAATCGATTCATTTTCATTTGTCTTGGGGTCGGAATCGTATTTCATGAGTTTCTGCTGAATCATTCATTTATAGTTTCCATCCATTAGAAGTTGCCTTTCTAACTTCTAATGAGTGATATATACTAGCACTTACCATTATTACTGTTACTTCGGGTTGATTGTTATTGCTTATTTTGCCGCTATTAATAGTTATTTTGCATGCACGATGCACGTTATCTGCTATTTGTCACTTGAATGATCAGTTATCTTGTTTGTTGATATATATACGTTATTTAATGAGTCTGTTGTTATCTATTATAACACGTTATTTGCTTTTATTTATTAACTTTTTGTAAAACCAGCTGGGTCGTTATGCTTCACTGAACCATAATATTTACATTGCGGCGGAACCACAACTGTGGTTTTTGTACATGCTGCGCACATGTGTGTCATTGCATTATGCGCCCACAATATGTACCCAGAGAATCATGACGACCCAGCTACTTTAACATATTGCTATCAGAGACTGATGGAGAATTTGAAAAAATAAACATCTGATAAAAGAAAAGAGCTTCACGCGAATGAAGTTTAACTCTTTTTCTTGTTCAAATTTTCACCCTCTTGAAGTTGGTCTCGCTACCGCGACCCACAACTTCAAGTAGTTGATAATTACTCATGATATTTGTTTAAATGGAGACCAAGCAGTTGCAAATCTTATGTTTATACACTCATTTTGTTCCCGATAACCTGCTAATAAACAGGTTAAAACGAATCTAGTGTTTGGTGGTTAATCCTTTCAACGCGTGACCGACTTTATAGGTCTGAATCTCACGTCTAACCCTTTCACCGCGGATGTCGTAGGCGACCCCCCGGCACACCGCGGCGACATGGCAACATCATTAATTACTGTTTTTAGTTTAAAAATTAATTATCTGGAGCACAGTGTCATCTCACCATCCTCAGTAGGTTCTCTTGGTCCAGTTTAGCCTGTATGTGCACAAAGGTTGCCTAAAACCCCATTCCTTTTTATTTCATTTACTCGAGCATCTGTAACCACTGCTGGTCATTGTTTCGTAGCAGCCTCCATCAGTGATTGTCATGACCTATTGGCAGAGTTCAAGACAGAGGTCACGCAGAGTTTTTAATATATCTTTTAGCCGACTAAATCACAGTTACTGGGAACGAAATGTGTGTTTGAACATCAATATTTGCAAATATCTACTCTCAAATTAAACAACGAATTTTCAGACACAACTTCTGATAGAAATTTAAAAGATCTAATTGGGACAAGGGGTAACGCTGTTACAGCATCGGCGATGCTGGCCCACCATTGAACCGATGTTGAGTCCACATCCAGTGCCCTATGGGCTGCGCCTTATCCTAGAAAATACAAGATTTCAACCCAATGCTGCGTTAATGTTGGTCCACCGTCTACGAGATTTACTCCACATTGGGGCAACGTGTTGTATTTGCACCTTAGGTCATCGATTAATTTAATAAAATGTTTGTTACAATGATTTATATGTAGTGTTTTAAATCGTGTTATTTTATTTGTATGTGTTGTCTACGATACTTCAGAAAATGAAGGAATGCTTTAGTGAATAAATGAATGAATGAATGAATGAATAAATGAATGAATAAATGAATGAATGAATGAATGAAAGTGAATAATATATATGTAAATACATGAAAACAAATGAAACGTGGAGATTAATGAAACAATGAATGACGAAGAAAGAATGATTTAAAATGGAATAATAAAAATGAACGTAGAAATGAATGAAGAATGAAAAGGGAGGAATCGATGAGAATGGATGAATGAATTAAAATGGAATAATGAAAAAAATATTTTTATGAAAATGGATGGATGAATGAAAATGGGTGAATGAATGAAAATGGATGAATGCATGAAATTTGTGAATGAGTGAAAATAGGTGAATGAATGAAAATGGACGAATGGATAAAGATGGATGAATGAATGGAAATGGATTAATGAATAAAAATGGGCGAATGACCATTTTCGAACCTAAATTTCAGTTCTAAAATAATTGAAAAAATTTGATGAATGCATGAATGAAAATGGATGAATGAATGAAAATAGGTGAATGAATGCAAACGGGTGAGTGACTGAAAATGGATGAATGAATGAAAATGGGCGAATGACAGTTTTGAACAAAATAATTGAAAAAATAGTTTTCAATCTTATCCGGTCCCATCTAGACCAGAACGACCTATCAAACTGGACAGTGGCAAATGGGTATTTCTGGAACAGCTCTAAATCGGGTCCGTTCCTACCTATCTGATCGATTGCACAGGGTTAAGCTTCTGGATAAACTTGGGGAACCGTTCAAGACAGATTTCGCTGTCCCCCAGGGCTCTGTCCTGGGACCACTCTTATTCACTCTATATGCAACGCCCCTAAGTTATGTGATTAGTAGGCATAACATCTCTGCCACCATCTGTACGCTGATGACACACAGATTTATATTTCTCTCTCCAAGACAGACCCTGAGATGTCACTATCTTTGGTCCAGCAGTGCTTGCAAGATGTCTCTGACTGAATGATAGCTAACAAACTCAAATTAAATTATATTTCCAATAACAGTAATTTTATAGGCTAATTAGGCAGATTAAAAACGAGTATTAGCTGTGTAAGTGTTAAATATGGATTGCGCTTGGAGGGTCCATGATGATCATTGTAGCAGAGATTATTCTCCGATACTGCTGCAGAGCAACAACTGTGTTGCTGAAGAAAGAGTGCAGCATGGGAAATGACATAGAGCAGACTGGGAGGCCCTCTGGGAGTCATAAGGAGAGGGCCTCACAATTTCTTAATTTTTGTGAGTGCGGATGTTTACAACAAAACTATATGAAATAACAGAGAAAAACATACAGGAAACCTCGACAGCTCCACAGAAACCAAATAAGCCCCGGTTTGATCACATTTTAAGACATGCAATAGATAAACTGAAAAAAAAATACTAGTTAAATTTTAAAAGCATCCGACCAGACAAAACCTTGACGGAGATAAAAAATTCTTACGCTAAAATAAAGGCCCACCGCAATATTAGTGAACGTCAATCCTGGAGAGCAAGTCTCCACACCAAATTCAAGCACCTCAGTCGAACAAACCTGGAAAATGCTACAGAAAATCAGTGGCAATAGTATCAAGTAAGCCAACCTTGTAGGCACTGACTCAACATAATTACAAATAAATCTTTCCGACGCACTGGTAACTTTTTTTGCTGCTAAATCATTACCAGCGTAGCGTACTACAATGTAAATTGCACATTGGACTTTAGAGACAAATAAGTACATGTTCAGGGTTCCCAGCCACCCTGGAAAACGTGGGAAGATTGTAAAAGTTTCCAGTCTGGAAAAAGTCAGGGAATTTGAGAAAAGTGCTTCAAATCAAAAATTTTATCACGTTCACTTGCCCCAAAATATTCACACTCATGCTCTTGGCTTTCACTACGAGACATATAGTAAGATCAGCCCATTTCGCACTCTCTCCTATACGCTTCGCTGCACAGTTTGAAAATGCATACTTCATCATTGGGTACGGCAAGATGGGCTGATCTCAAAACTCGTCACCACATCAAGCCCTCACCAAAGGCTCGGACTTGATGTGGTGACTTGTGCATCCGGCATATAAACCTCTTCATTCTACAAAAACAGCCATGCTAAAAAATTCACAACGAGATCTGTATGAGCATGGACAATGGCAAGACCACAGCATTGGTCTTGCTGGACCTAGCCGCAGCCTTTGACACCTTGGACCATAGCAGCATTATTGAGCTCTTGTCCGGCTGGTATGGTATTTCTGGAACAGCTCTAAATTGGGTCCGTTCTCACCTATCAAATCGAGTGCAAAGGGTTAAACTTCTTGATAAACTTGGGGCTCAAGACGGATTATGGTGTCCCCTAGGGCTCTATCCTGGGACCACTTTTATTTACTCTATATACAACGCCCCTAAGTAGTGTGATCAGTAGGTATAACGACTGCCACCATCTGTACGCTGATGACACACAGATTTATCTTTCTTTCTCCAAGACAGAACCTGATATGTCACTGTCGCTGGTCCAGCAGTACTTGCAAGACATCTCCGATTGGATGATAGCCAGCAAACTCAAATTGAATCCTGACAAAACAGAATTTATACTAATCGGTTCAATAATAGGGTGTAAGCCTTTAGGTGAACACCTTATCCATTGTACATGTGCTGTATTTTCCCATATCGCATGTAAAATGATTGAACGTTTGTATTTTTTTCACACGATCAAGTTTCACATGACATAACTGTCATACTTTGCAGTTCAAACTACAACTGGGCCTGATAATGATATACGTCCCTTAGTGACAACCACTGAACAGACTGTGAGAAAAACTTATTTTGTTGTTTGTTGACTAGAGGCGGGAATGGCTGGACTCTGCGCTGAAGGAGATGGCGGGGACGGATCCCGTAAAGCACATGTTGGAGCTGATCCAGAAGGTGCTGGACCAGGAGATGGAGGAGGAGACGCGAGAAGAGGCGCTCGAGGAAATACAGATGATCTGTGAAGACCTGGATATGGCCAGAGGTAGGTCAGCAGAGGTCAAAGATAACCCGATCCACTTCACACACACAGTGATTGGTCGAGGCCTGATCATCAATTTTAGACGTCAGATTCTGACAGCTAATGTCTATAATGCAATGAAAATAGAACGTATATGATTTCGGATTTTATAAGATTTGAGTTTACACAATGACGCTATCACAGAACATTTAATTTCCCTCTACCGTTTTTTCTCCATACTTTATATGTCATAAAGCGTCATGCCCATTAACCAATAGTTTTATGTTTGTGATTTCAGATTTTTATAAGATTGGAGGTTACACGATGACGCGGGGCCTGCTGAGCAGTGACAAGGAGGGGTTGAGATGGAGAGCGGCCGACCTGATGGCGACACTCACCCAGAACAATCCTGTCTGCCAGAAAGCGGCCATGGATGACCAGTTCCTGCCCCGACTACTCACAATGATAGACTCCACCGACACAGACCTCGTCCGCACTAAAGCCCTGTACGCCGTGTCATGTAAGTAACAGACCTCGTCCGCACTAAAGCCCTCTATGCCGTGTCATGTAAGTAGGTAACAGTCTTATCAATGATTCTCGTTTGCAAATACAATGATCTCGTTAGAATTGTTGACGATTGAACGAATGGGTCGGAGGGCTCGTTGTCTGCCTATACATGATATACAAGTAAAATCAACTCAACAAGATTTATAATATTATTGCCCATTATTGCCCACTTTGTAGAAAAAAACATTATTGCCCAGCCCGGGTTTTCCCACCCCGGGAAAAGCCAGGTCGGGTTATATTGCCAACCCTGCAACTCATGACTTCACACACTGTTATTAAATCTGAGTTACATTGAAAATGCACTGGGTATATGTTTCATGTTTCTTGTATTTGAACATAAAGTGCCTGTCGGTATCGACTAGATAAACAAGGGGGTTGTCAATGCTAGACGCTGACAGTGTGCTTTCTGGTGTGTTTGTAGTGTTCATGCACATAAGAAAAAAATAAATTTATATAATAGTGTGTATCACCTTACAACTTTTCATATATTTTACCTCTTATATTATATTTTACATTTTACATTGTTACTTAGTACGAATGCGCTTTTGTATAACCTTTATATAATTTCACCTAAGCTCCAGGTATCTGCAGAACCGAGTCAGCCAAACTGCCTGTTTTAGATGTTATTGCTATGTCATGTTTTATATCACAAGTCGCTGAAATAGCTATTGTTAGCTAATGTTTTACTGTATACACTTGGGACTATAAATACATCTTATCTTATGTCCAGGAGCGGTCGCAGTGATGACCAGCAATTCTAGTGCTGCTCTTGCATTCAGACAGCGTTGGACCTGCGTTCGGTGTTGACTTTGGTCAGTTTTATGAATTCATACAGCACAACATCAGCTACATGTATTATAGCCAGCCAGGCATGACTACATCTTGAGATCTTAAGACGTCATGAATTAGCTCCGCCCCCTTTTGCATTTGGGAAAATCTATCCAAATGGTTTGAAAATGGGAGCTGAGCTCGTAGTTTTCAAAAAGTTATCTAAGATAGTATGAAAGATGATTTTGTGTAGAGTAGCTCTGGGACCTAAATGCTTCTAAAACAATTAGAAAAACAGCAGTAATGAGTGTAATATATGTGTTTTGCTAGGTATTTGTCGTGAGTTTCCCCTGGGACAAACTCAGTTGGCGACACTTGACGGGTTCTCAGTCCTAATGCGAGCCATGCAGAGTCAAGTGGAAAAACTACAAATTAAATCGTCCTACTTCATAGCTGCTCTGTGTATAGAAAACCCCGCACTCAAAGGTAAGCTCATCTAAAAAGTGACAAAACTAGCCTCAATTTACAAAGTACTTCAGTACTATTACCATGTAACCCCAGGAGAACCCTGCGAGGGTTCTCCTGGTGTTGCATGGTAATGGTACTCAAAGGTTCCTTCTAAGAAACCTATTTTTTGTTTAGAATGTGGATTAAAAGTCGTATCTAGCTCTAATTATTTTGCCAACATCTGTTTTGTAGACATACTGTGTGATATGGGGATGGTGGAGCAACTGATAGCCATGATGCGCACACCACACAGTAGCTTCCACGAGCACCTCACGAGGGCGCTGCTAAACCTCACAGACAATCACAAGAGGGCGCAGCAGGAGTGTCGCAGACCTGAACTCAAACTGAGGCAAATACTGGATGCCAAGATACCCACTCTAAAGGGGCAGGAGGAATGGCAGGTGAGAGAAAAGTTGCCTGATCAAATGTACAGAGTGTAGTGTATCATCAAGAAAATAATTTGTTATATGCAATTTATACTGCATAGCACTTAACGTAATCAACTAGTCTACAGCAACCACCCAAGACAAGCTGCAGCATCCACAAGTCTGGCTATAATCTTCGAGTAGGTTGTTAACGGGTTTTTCCGCTCGACAGCACAGCAAATGATTCGTTATTTCATCCTCCACATTAATATGTCATGTCCCATTTTAAGATCGCGATATTTATAGCTGACTGATTTGACTGATTTTTTTACAGTTTGCATTTTATTCACCTATTATCGTCCACCAGGTAATGATGTTTTTATGGATTTAAAGGCCTATGCGCAGATAAATTGAATTATTGTAAATGCTGCTGATCGAGAATATACTTTTAAAAATGCTGCTGTATTATAGTATATATATCAAAAAGAACAGAAAAAAAGTCAGAATTAAAATAAATCTTGGCAATAAAAAAGTCAGCTATACTATCAAATAAAACGAATTATTGAAAGGAATGTAGGCGCTATTCAAATTATTATTCATATTTGGCTATTTTGTAGGTGTAAAACCTTGTAAATTTATTGTTCTTCACAACCCATCTAGCTCCCAACATCATGATATGCCCCACTGTAGCCTCAGGTGTATCTATTTCCCAACATTATGATATGCTGTAGCTTCAGGTGTAATAATGAATCCAAACATTGTACGCGAATGTATACTATAATTTCATAATATTATGTTCTCGTGAACTACCGTCTGTTAAGTATTTGACATTATGTTTCTCACGTGGTATGAATGGAATTACGCTCAACTACTGTTACTCTCGGGACTAATACATAATTGTGTGTGTTGCAAATGAAACATTTTTTCAAATTTTGTTTTCAGGAGGAGCTTGACTATAGTGAGCAGCTGTACACTCTATGCTTTAATGACCGGTCAGCAGCGCCCACTGTGGACAGATAATATACTACAAAAAACTACAAAGACTTACGGCATTTACATCTACCTGGAATACTGGGGCCGTATTCGTGTACAAGTTACGGTATATTGTAGGCTTCTGATTGGTCGAGATGGCCATCTCGACCAATCCGAAGCCTACGATATACTGTAACTTTTAGGAGAATATGGGCCCTGTGTTGTATCCACCAGAACACTAATATTGTTTCAAATGCTAAATATTTGTATGATATGAAACTGATAGAAACACCTAAATACAACATCACAGATGCACATTCAACGTTAACAAAACGTTTACATGTCTTTCCAGATTCTAATAAAATACTTTTATTATAAGGGGCCACCATAGAGTTGGGGGTGGAGTATTTATTAAATAAATAATTTCGGGCAGCCTCTGCATGAAATAAATAATATATTTCAAGAACTGTTCTATATAAATATGTGATAAAACTGGAAATTTTGAGCACTCCGCCGAGCCCAAGTTGAAATATATAATTTATCCATGAGGAATACTTCAGCCCCCTGATTAAATGGTGACCTCCTGAGCAATTTATCATTCTTCATTTTATCTCGCGTCGAATTCCGTGGTTTAAGAACATTAACAAATCTTATAGAATCTATAAGATTTCATCATTTCATATCATTTTTATATTGTGAACAAATAAACTCTCAAAAGCAAACTAGTTTGTTGTTTTAATTTAATAATAATAATATTGGCGTAGGCCTACTCGAAGGACAAAAAGATATGTATATCACAAGTACAGTACTGGTACATAGTGACCAAAGTTTTTTTTTCACCCCTGGGGCCGTTGAGCCCGAAGGGGTATTGCTGTCCCCTTTGTGCGTCTTTGCCGGCGCATGCAGCAGTTTTGGCTACTGCGACAAAGTGGTCCAACAGATTGAATTCTTAATTCATACAAACATTCAACCCAAATTCATAGATCAAAGGTCAAAGATTCTAAAAAACATTCAACCCGAGGTCATATATCGAAAGTCAAGGTCAAAGATTTAAACACAATATTTCCACGTGATTACATTTATTAATTAAAAATAATTATTGGATATTCTCCAATTTTTTAGGTGAAGTTAGCTATGGGTATGGAGATGACCTGATTAGATTTACAACGATTATCAATTCAAAGTTGCCGCCAGATGGCTACTCAATATTTTCGTGACCAATTTTTTTTTTAGCATTTGCAATGGTGCCTTGAAACATGGTATATATGGGTTTTCCGGTCTGCAGGTCTATTAGTATTGTCCGTTTTCATGTGCGCCCCAAAACGATGCTATGGCGGGTAATGCGACCAACATAATTTTGTAAATTTTACTAAATTTTTATTATTTTCAGCTACACAAGTCAACCAAAAATCTTCGTTTTTATTTCGGCTCCTTAATATGTCCCTAAAATTTTGGGTTGCTGTAGCAACGTCGCAAGTGTACCTAAAACCCTGTTGATCAGTTATCCCTGTATTTTCTATTTTGGACATGCGTGTCTGAAATTGATCTCTTCCATATTTCTCTTGTAACTGGTCAATGCGCAACACAAAATTTATAAAAACTTACTTATGCAATTCTAGTATATGAACATGTTGACATATTATGGGCATAACAAGGAGCCAAAATAAGTGGTTTAGTTTTCTTCGGCAACCGAAAACGATGAGAGAGGAGAGCAAGGTCAACATTGAATGGCGATTTGAATAGCAATTCCGTGGAATTCATGGATTCTTTTGTATTTAAACATGAACATTACGACCGAAGCTCAACTTCTCTCCACCACACATAGATTGTAATTCGTCACAAGATTCACTACAGAAATGGAAAGAGGTATAGGGCTCTCATTAAATATGCATCCATTAGGTGATAATTATTGATTATGTTGATTTTTTTTGATTTTTTTTTATTCACCATATACAATGTCATACATTCATACATTCAAATTACATTCTCTCTTTATGGATTAAAAATTAACATCAATTCCATCATAAATTTTGCATATTTAAAACAATTTGTGACTCGTTCACTCCTTTAAAACAAGATTATTACATCATAATGTACATATAAAATTTAAAATCTGCTCAAGTGTATTACAATGTGAGTATTTTTCGGTACGACGAAGAATTTGACAGCGGAAATAAATATCATTTTTTACTAGAGACAATATTGAAGAATAAGTTCTGTCCTTTATATTCACATGATTTAGAATCCAATGCTTGTATATACAAAAAAGAAACCAATGATACAGCATAGTTAAGATCACTTGTTAACTTTGTACCAAACACAATATCTTCGAGCTGAATATTTACTAAAAGAGAACGGTTTACTATATGCCAAATTTGCTTTGCCAGCTTACATCCATATAATAAATAGCTTATGCTGTCAATTTCATTACATTGGAAACATATATCTCACAGAAGTATCCCACTTTGAAACCAACTCTCCGCATGCTAAAATTCTACTCAGCACTTTATAGTTAAATTCTGCAAGTTTGTTATCGAACATTTTTATTTTAGGAAAAAATGTATTTTGTCTTTCTTCTAAATTTAAATAAACAGACATGAGATTTTCCCATTTTTCTATATTCATCGGAGTGGAAATTTTATTTATTATTTTTTTGTAAAAATATTTCGTTTTATTTATTTCGTTTATATCTGGGGTTTCCTGGTCCATAGCTTCACTATCTGCTATATTCTGATATAAAGCTATAGTTGTAGCATCTATCACCTTTCTAACTTGCGTAATTTCAATTAAAATATTCCTTTTTTTCTTCACTTTATAAAAAATGTAGTCTCCATCTAATTTGCCATTTAAAAATGTTAGATCCTTTACATATACAATCCCAGCGTCAATCCAATTGTTAAAGAAAAGAATTTGTTTAACTTTATTTATTTTTATTGAAAAGTGTTCATTTCCCCATAATATCTGAGAATCGTCATTCTGTGCTTCATTTGTTAACATATATGCATCCAAAATTTGACAGTAAAATGACGAGAGTTTATTGTTTTTAATTAGTTTAGAGTTAAAATGCATTTGCAACAACAACTTTAAATTATCACAAAAACTAAACATATTTCGAGGTATAAAAGACCAATCTTCATTGTTTAGAATTATCCGTTTAAACCATGCTGCTTTCAATGCTAGAAAAAATGACTCAATATCTAACATATTGAGTCCACCTTCACTGACAGGTGCAATTAGAGTATTACGCCTAATTCGATCGCGCTTTCCCCATATAAATGTAAAACACAAGTCTTTTCAGTTGATCTATATATATTTTTTTGTGAGCTGTAGTCTTAGCGATCAGAATAAGCTTGGGAATAGCAAGCATTTTTATAACAGTAATTTTTCCAAATAAAGTTAAATCTCTCTTCTTCTATGCATTAAACAGTTTTTCAATTTCTAATATTTTTTGCTCCCAATTCAGAGTATCACATAAAGCTTGATTGTGGCCTACGTGTACACCAAGACATCTTATAGCTCCATTTATGTTACATGCTATACCATGTATAGTGCTCACATTTTCGAAGTCATCTGCAATATACAAAGCTTCTAAGTTTAAGGTCGAACCTGCAACACTTTTAAATTCCTTTAACAGTTTAGTGACGAGTAAAACTTCGTCAGTATTGCGCAGAAATAAAATCGTGTCATCTGCATAGTTTAATTCGTGCAAGTTTAATTCGTTTCATTTTACCACTCATAGATATTGATAAACCACGTAGTTCTTGTTTTATATGTTCAGCAAGGACGTCTGTAGCTATTATAAACAACAAGGCGGATATAGGACAGCCCTGTCGTATTCCTCTAGACAGCGAAATTTCCTCAGATAACCAATGATTATTTTTGCAAATTATTTTCGAATCTACATAAAGTGTTTTTATACATGTGATAAACGTTGGGCCAAATTTATACTTGTTTAATGTTCGCCATATAAATTGCCATTCTATACTGTCAAAGGCCTTTTCAAAGTCCAAAAATAATAATAATCCGGTTTGATTAACTGACTTTGCATACGCAATCACATCTTGTACCAATCGAATATTCTGGCATTTAGAGCGTCCTTGAACATAGCCTGTTTGGCTTTCGTTGATTATATTAGGTAATATGAGTTTAATTCTGCTTGCAAGTATATGAGCAAGTATTTTGTAATCAGTAGTAGACAAACTTATAGGTCTGTAGTTTTTCAAAAGACACCTATCCCCTTTTTGAATATCAAAGATAACACTGAACGCTTTTGAGATTCACAAAGCTCGCCTTCACTTATTGATTCGTTATATACATCTTCCAGAAATTCGCCGACCAATGAAAAAAATACCTTATCGAACTCTCCGGGCAAGCCATCTATACCAGGCGATTTATTATGTTTCAATGATTTAACAACATCCCAACATTCGGCGCACGTCACCATTCCCTCACAGCTGTTTTGTTCTTCCGCATTAAGGCTGCGTTGAATATTTATTTTGTTAAGATATGATTCGATTTGATGCGTAGTTGGATTCGATGATGTGTATAATTTTTTGTAAAAAAATACCATCTCTTTCAAAATTGAGCTATCACCTGTCGCATTATTTCCACAGCTAGTGGTCAACTTACTTATAGAATTATTTGATTGTCGTGAATTTTCTAAACCTGCAAACTATTTTGAGTATTTCTCGCCTTTGTCCATCCACTCTGCTCTGGAGCGAACAAAGTAGCTTCTAGCTTGCTCTTTAGATATATTATCGATTTTTTCTTTAAGTTCTGCTCGTTCTGTCTTTATTTTGTCTGTATTATTTCCGCTATTTATAGGCTATCTTTCTCAATTTGCTCGAATCTATCATTTATTATTGCTACTTCTGTCTTTTTACTTTTTGACCGAAGCTTACATTAAGCAGAGCTTAGTTCTTTTAACTTTATCTTGAATAAGTCCCATAGCATTCTTTTATCTAAGATGTCTTTATATTCATTAACTGTGGATCTAAATAACATGTTTACCTGATTTTTATAATCTTCTTCTTCTAGTATTGATACGTTAAGTTTCCAATATGATGGCCCTCTTGTATTATTTTTCTTAAACAACCAAATTTTCAGACAATTGTGATCAGGTACGGGAGCATTATACAGTTTACTCTTGGAGGCATATTCTAACAAGGAGCCACTTAACATTACATAATCAATGCGACTACGATGGCTAGAATCAGCCGGGTTGATCCACGTGAAACCTTTCTCGGTATTGTTCAAAGCAGACCACACATCAGTAATTGCTAAATTTGACTTCATGGCTAACAAATTTTCGGTAACAGGATCTAATGTACCTGAAGTTCTATCTTCTTTTTTACTAATAGTGTTTAGATCACCGAGTAAAATTAAGTTACTTTCAAAAGTAGCATGTTGTGTTACCCAGCTTGACAGATTATTTATAAATTCTCGTCTATGGGAAGTTTTATTTGGTGCATAAATACCAACGAGTGTAAAATTTTCATTCTGGATATTACAATTGATTAATATTTTCCTGTCACATTTATCAAAATGTACATCTTTAACTTCAATATCTAAACGTTTCGAAGTAAGTATTGATACACCGCATTTATGTGAAGAAGTGGATAAACAATGAAAACTTTTGCCATTCCATTCCTTCTCAAATTTTGTAACAATATTACTTGTACAATATGTTTCTTGTAAACAGATTAAATCAGTATTTTGTTGTTTCAGCCAATGAAAGACTGTTTGTCGTTTTTGATTTTCTCTTAGACCCCTTACATTACAGACAGTTTTAAATCATGCGCCTTAGCCATTACTCGCAGTCCGTATTCGTAAAATGGTCAACTACACGGTGTTAACATTCACTTAAAAGTCACTTTACCTTCCAGGATCACGACATGTGGAAGTTGGCTGGCTACTGCTGTATAGTTCTGTACGGTACTGTTTGTTGCTGTTTTCTGCTGGCGGCGTGGTCGCCTTTCGTTTCCAAGCAAGTCTGATAAACTCGTCTATGTGATTGTCTTTATTTGAAGCCTTTGATCGCTCAGTAGACAGACTTGCGGCACGACGTCGAGGCGATAGTCTACGGATAGCACTCATTTTAATGTGCGATCGTCCACGATTTTTATCTGGTGTAGTATGCACATTTTGTTCTGCTTCAGTTCTGGTCGCCGTAGATGGCTGAGGTGTTGTATTTTCATCATCGCTTGCATTTGATATGGTGGATACACGTTCTTCAGCATGTTCAGGGTCAGATATAAATGTTCTTAGATGATTTTCACGTAGTTCTGTAAGCATGGCACCTAGGATGTTTTGTCCGGGCCAAAATGTAGGATTTGTTGTTTGCGTCATTCTGTCATTGAGGCCTGAACCCCAATACAGATCTCTGGTTGTCAACACAATAAGTTTCCCCCGTGACTGTTCGAGAGCTGTTGCGGCAGCTTCACAATGCCTCAGCTTTTTAGTGAGAATTTCAAACATAACTTTTTCTCTCTTTTGCTCCCAGCGCGATTGGTCTTTGATTTCTATTTTGTTTCCAATGGCTTTTGCCACCCCTGCGTGTCTGGCGTCTAGGATATTGGTCGCCGTATCTGCACATCCGAGCTCTGTCGCTCTTGCCCATTGCAATGCGTGTTCGGCACTAGCGAATGTTAGTCCTTCATGAGGGATTGAGCACTGGTATGAGTTTGAGAGCGGATGCTCATAACTTGAAAAAGTCACGGCTTCTAAATTTTTCGTGACAGCATTGCATACACTATCTCCTTGTCTGTGTCCTTGTAATCCACATATTTTACAAAAGTTGTTTTGACCATTATGAAACACTCTACATTGTCGTCCGTCCGGGGACGTGGGATGGGCTTCCAATTGTGTTTGCATGTTGTAAGCCTTTCTCTGTTCTCCGGCGTGGTTTTCTCTCCGCAAGAGTAGACTTGTTATCAAATTACTGTGATATTTCAATCTCTGGTGTGGTCAGTCAGACCAATTATTTATATATATTTATATTGACTAAATTATTTCTTGCCATCGCCATCATGGATCACTATCAAGGGACCGCCGTGGAAATAAGTATTCTCACCAGGAAACTTTTCGGTGTTTTATTCCCTGGTGACCATGATTGGCGACCCATGATTTTTATGTATTTGCACTATTGATCATGTTTTTGTCCTATGTCAATGGTTACTGAATAAATCTAATCTAATCTAATCTAACGGCTATTTTAACCTGCCGTTCTGTAGGTGGTGATATAGGATGTGTAGCATACACAAACCTGTCGCCGTTCTTGAAGTGTGTGAGTTCACCTTGATCGTTACGCTCATGAGCATCTCTTATTTGTGACGTCAAAACAACATGTTTCATTTGTTTAAAAAAGTCACCGATTTCAGCGTTATCCATTGATAAAGGTAGATCTTTAATAATGATGTTTCCACCTTTGTATCTGGATCATTGTTCCTGGTAGACTGAGGATTTTTGTCAAATAGTGTGACTCGTTTATGCCTTAATGTCAGTCCTTTAATGAGAAGCTCTGTACGGCTCTCTCTTGTTTTCATATACAGTCTCCATATGCCACGAATGTTTTGCGCCCCAACAATATGCTCCCGGGTCACAACATTGGCAGCTGCGATACACACTTCGTATGGTTTGAGATAACTCTGGCTGTCAGAGCTGTTAGCACCTGGGGCTATGATAATCCCCTTGTTGTAGAAAAACACCGGCTCAATACCGTCAAGTCGGGGTAGCTGGGTTGCCATGGTGCTGATTAGTATATATACAATATAGATATGTACAGGTGTGCGATAAATAAATTCAGTGCAGTGCATCAATCTAATCGAATATAACAAGTAAATCCAAAGTTGAAATGTAGTCGTAGCTATGGTGAAATGATCACCAACATATATAATCAATAATGTGCAAAAAAATAAATGTGAGTCTCGTCCGGATATGTGAAAAATTGTCAAAAATAAGCCAGAGCTGTGAATGACCTGTCTACAGTTGGCCTACCACGTGACACTCTTCGATTATGTTGATGCTTATTTTAATTAGGTGGCTCAACCCAATTAATGTGGTGCAATCGCTTATAATATGCTTATCTTAATTAGAGTGTTCAACCTAATTAATGTGCTGAAATCGATTATGAGATTTTATCCTAATTAGCATAAAAATATGTCAACACTGTAAATTAACTCCCGACTGTCCATGACTGTGAAGTGGATTGATTATAAGCTAAATTAAAACTGATAATTCTTTTCTAGTCAGATCTAAATTGGGATTAGGCTCAGATACAGAATTAGTGTGGTGCCATGGCATATAAGATGTTTATCTATTTAATCTGTGGAGTGAGTCGAGATAGAGGTCAACCTAATAAGTAGACATAGATAATAAAGAGACAACAATATAAATAATTAAAAAATGTTTATTCCACCATTATAAACGCATACACCAACAATTGATCAATATAAATAGTTTAAAAATCTTTATTCCACTAAAAAATAAAAATACCCCTTTCAACTCTGAATTTACCATTGTCATCTTCATCAACTACAAGCCACGAATTGCTGTCGCAATTCTCGACTTGTAGTGGATGAAGATGATTTGAAATGGGTGAAAATTTAAAGAAAATTATCATGTGTTAGTAAACCAGTTTCATGGAAATTTTCATTCAAAAACCCCCACTTGTAGGAAAATTAAGTCTGTTTCCAGGGATGTAAATGATGCTTTAATGCATCGTGAGGGCTTAAAGGGTTGAACGCTTCATTGAATCACTCCTGTAGGCCTACAGCAAATCACATCATTCTGCAAAACGCACTATTATAAAGGTATAAATTCAAATTATATCACATTATGAAGAGAGAAGACATGCCTATCAAATCTCAGATCTAATGCAATGAAATATACTTTAAAATCGACCTTATATGCTGTGTGAGAGGTTGTATATTATAATTATGGAAAACTGAAGAATAAAGAGACGTGGATTCAAATAATTGCAATTATTTATAATCATATATCTATCTATACATATTTACCCAATATTCACGCCATTTTCTTTGATGCCCATGGATCATTTTCTGTAAATCTATTACTTCGTCCACCTACAAGTTGAGATCAATCACCTATAAAAACAATATAATAAAAATAATAGTAACGTATTGCTTTACTTCACTGTTCAGCACTAATTCGAGACTAATCATGTACAAATGATGACGTGAGGGTGTGTGATAGGGCATCGTGGGTTGGTGGGTTCCTTCACTCACCCTTAAGGAGTTCTGAGCATTTCTAGGGGATTTAACCCCAGGCATGCCCAGACGTCCGGAGACTCGTTTGCTTTGTTCCAACAATCATGAGTCAGACATTTTTCTAAATAATGCACATGTATCGAAATATTTTATCTAAATAATAGAGACTTGTCCTACATGCTTTTACCATCCATTAGCCCGATAACTAAGTTGCACATAACAGTCATCCAATCCAACTGCAGCCATAATAGACAGGGATATATCCTAACCAATCTAATAAACATGTCTGTCAAACTTTTTTCAACGGTTTCTATTGTATTTTTTCCCGTAGATTTCAAATCTGCCAGATACCATTCGAGCTTTTGCATATTTAATCAGCTAATTTGCATATTTCCAAAATGGCCGCTAAAAAAAAGTAATCGGCTATGAATACAGTCACGGCAATCATAGAAATGTGTTTTTTGGCCCTAAGTTCGGGTTTTGAGATCCCATAATGCCATTTTGACGACAATATTATTTTTGGGGTCATCGGAAGGTCATAGGTCACGTGACCATTGAAATGCAATATCCCACCTTTACGTTTTAGTAAAAAGTGCACATATTGAATTTTTTGGGATAAAATGATGATTTGAATGTCTGATGATATATATTTAATTTCAGAGAGTTGCATCTCATACACAAGACTATATTTATTAATACAAGATGGCCGCCATAATACAAAATGGCCGCAGCCGAACCTAAAATCAACATATCTTAGCTTCTAGATATCATTATTTAAGTGATCTTAGTGTCTAGATTGTTTATTTTTTAATCAAGGAATACAATGTCAGACATCATTATACTGTCAAATGATTTTTTAGAGGTTTTTGATGTCTTTTTGATCTCTATAGTTTGATATTTTGGGAAAATTGTGTTATATCATAGTTATATTTGAGTAACTTCCTCCCAGAACGAGGTTATCATCCGCACACTGTTCTGAATTCACATGCTAACATGATATAAAGTAAAACCATATACATCAGATGTATATGACAGCGATAAAAGAGGTGAATAAACAGATCATTTACATTATAATACCACTGAATACGGCACTGTTATTTTGTAGAGTATGTGGAACTACTAACCAGGGGATAAACATACTTTTTTCTGGAAAACTGACACGGTGTGTTGTAAAAATTCAAGCACCTGAAATGATATCTACATATATTTAGGATCACAACTTAGGTGCACAACCCTGCAAATCGACTACCGGAAATTGGCAGGAAGCCAATAATAGCGGCCATTACTGAAAAACTTAAAGTTGTCAATATCTCGGTCAATATTTAAGATAATTTGCTTTTAAAGTTGTCTAGACCAATATTTTCAGGGTCAAAGAGCAATATAAAACCAGTCCTGAAGTGATGCTATGTCTTGTGAATATGTATACCAGTAGACACAACTCTTCTTTTATGTTTTGGAAATAATGTTTCACACTGTATATTAATAACCACTTTTGATAAGAAAACATCATGAGCATTCGATGTCATAACAATGATAATGTTTATTGAACATAAACTTGATATAAAATAAGTATTAGCCCATGCAGTGATGTAGCATTTGGTATTATAATCACTTCATAACATAGTCAGTCTAAGGTGTACTGGGATGGTTGCTAGTAGTAGTACTTTTTGCACCCACCTGCATGTTGCATGTTGCACCGCATGATACAGAATCAACTAGTCTATAACGCTTATCCAAGGGAAGCTGCAGCCTACACGTGGCTGTCTATGATATTGTGGTGGATTGCCAGCGGGGTAGCCTGTTTCCTTCACTCAATAGTGGTGCCAATGCAGCTCCCGCATCAGTGCAGGCACTGATGTTGGCCATGTTAGAGCCTAAACTACAGGCAATAGTGTTTAGCATTAGGTCTCTCACGTAAGATGAATGGAGTTACCCTCAACTATTGTGACTCTGAGTAGTATTCGACTGGAGGATAGCGGAGCTGTGCTAAAGGCCTCGGTTTTTCAGCATTAAATTGCATATCAAAACCCAAGTCCTGGACATGCCCAGAACATCAGGCAGTAACCCACCATGCCCTATCACCCCACCCTCACGTCATCATCTGTACATCGGTCATCAATGGACATCAATGGACTGCACTGTTTTTATTGTACTACAACAATATCACTTAAATGCCCATTAGTGCCGAGCGACGTTTAGCATTATTCTACGACAACTAGTAGTCAGCCTGAACTAGTAGTCGCTTAGGTTGCACACAGCAAAATTGAATAACAATAAATATAATACTATCAAAATAACCATTGTTTGCAGGGATTAGCTACATATTAGACATGTTGGAGGATCATTGAATTTGGGTGTGGTTAACAAAAAATTAAAAAAAAAGACTTTTATTGTGTATGAAAGACAATTGTTATTCAATTATCCTGATCATTTTCGATTAAGGTCTCAATGTGTTGTACACGGCTACCTTTGCTTACATGTAGATATCTCTGACAGTCACATTGTATGTGTGGTGTTGTGATTTTTACGTCCGAGCTAATTGAATCGCGTTTTCGGCCCAGCCACCAGAACTCGCATATTGAAAGTGATTCTTTGGTCAGTTGTTCTCTAGTCCTAGTCCTGTGCGGATGTGCCTGTTTGCTCCCTAGCAGAAGTTTACATCAGACATTGGGAACAACTCATACCTAATAGCAAGAGCTAAAGTAGCTTTTTTCAACTATAGCAGGGGATTTTTCTTCTCCTACTCGAGCAGTTTTTGTTGCAACCCTTCTTGCAGCGACGTGAAATTGTGTGTGTCATATGTGGTGGCTCTGATTTACTTGGAATCAGTTTATTATTTTCTACTACCCTTTTATAATCCTCAGGCTTGCAGTAAGCTTGGCGATGTAAGCTGACTTGTCAAGTGCTGTTGCCAATGCTGCTCGCTTTAGATGCTGTTCGAAAGCAAGAGGGTGGCAGTAATTTCAGCAGTGATTTGTTATTATAAAACTTGATGAGTCTGAGTATATATAGCTATATCACAGCGTTCGAGGTTTGATTATGTGTTTACAAGAAGCTACTTTGCCTGGTCATACACATCTACCGTTATACAATGTAGTTGTGTGCATGTTGATTCCTGCAAACAGTAGTTCCTTCGACAGTATTATTTTCAGCGCTCTTGATTTTTGTTTCATGTAACTTTAGGCTAATTATGTTTTGAAGTGATTATTGTAACAAGTGCTGTAACACTACAAGGATTAATACTTATGTTAGCTTATATTCAATAAAATTACCATTGTTATAACATCAAATATTTTCTTATCAAACGTGATTAATCATATCTAGCGCAAAACATAATTTTCACACTATCAATTCATAACTTTGTTAAAAAGGTGCCGAACTTTTACAACACGCCGTGTCAGTTTTCCAGAAAAAATGATGTTTACCCCCCGGGTAGTAGCTCTACATACTCTACTCTACAGTGCCGTATTATAATGTAACAAACACAATTTTGCCAAAATATCAAACTATAGAGATCAGAACGACATCAAAAACCTCTAAAAAATCAGTTGACAGTATAATTATGTCTGACATTGTATTCCTTGATCCAAAAAAAACATTCTAGACACTAAGATCGCTCAAATATGCTATCTAGAAGCTAAGATATCTTGATTTTAGGTTCGGCTGGCGGCCATTTTGAATTATGGCGGCCATCTTGTATTAATAAATATAGTTTTGTGTATGAGATGTAACTCTTTGAAATTAAATATATATTATAAGGCATTCAAATCATCATTTTATCCCAAAAAAGTCAATTTGTGCACTTTTTGCTAAAACGTAAAAGTGGGATATTATATTTCAATGGTCACGTGACCTATGACCATCCAATGACCCCAAAAATAATATTGTCGTCAAAATGGCATTATGGGATCTCAAAACTCGAGCTTAAGGCCAAAAAACACATTTCTAGGATTGCCGGGACTGTATTCATAGCCGATTACCTTTTTTGGCGGCCATTTTGGAAATATGCAAATTAGCCAATTAAATATGCAAAAGCTCGAATGGTATCTGGCAGATTTGAAATCTACGGGAAAAAATACAATAGAAACCGTTGAAAAAAGTTTGAGAGACATGTTTATTAGATTGGTTAGGATATATCCCTGTCTATAAAACATGTTCAATAACGACAAACTCATTATGTTGGAATATTTCTAATGCAAAGTAAGTAAGTAAAATTTCTTTTTTATTTCACTTTGCGGCCAGTATCCAAGTATTACAATATCCTATATTGTATAGTAAAAATGGTAAAGAGAAGATCAAACTAATAACAGCATGTTCGTATAAACATATTCAGTTTAAAAAGTTTGATATGATAATATAATGATGCTCCTGGCACCTATATGTAACGAATATGATGACATGTTGTAGCGCCAGCACTACAACACAGTTTAATGAGTATAAAAATGTTAGCATAAATAATGTAAAATATGAAGTGATTATATAATGAACGTCGACTTTTCAAGTCACTATATCTCCATGAAATTGGAGTGTTTGTGTAAACACTACAAGACTAAGTCTAATAATTAAAACATATAATAGAGGTTAACAAAACCTGCAGGGGTGTCCCTAAATAGTTCAAATTGGGAATTAAACTTAAATAATATTTCCTTCTAATATGCGCATATTTCGCACAACTGAGAAGGACAGTGAGACGAGTGAAAATGTAAAAAAAATGTAAAAATGTGGGATATACATCTGACTGCGGAATGAGTGGATGACCTATGAGATTGACATGGACTAGATGTTGGGTAAGTAAGTAAGTGAAACTATTTCTCACCCCTTAGGACACTGATATCGACTACAGTAGACATTCTCTGTTTTATTAGCACTCGTATAATCAGTTGTTAAAAGTAAAATATGTTTTCAATCTTGAAACACTGATATATGTTGGGACCTAAATTTCGCAAGTCACAAACATTTTCAGTCACTTGAAGTTGTGGATCGCGGCAGCGAGACACAACTTCAAGTGAATGAAAATTTAAATTGAATAACTCAGTTCTCTACGGTTTAACATCACTTTTCGGCCGATATGGCCATTTAAATAAGATATTAAAAAATAGAATACATCATGTCATAAAAGTCTAGCTGAAAATAGTTATGTTTCCACTAGAGGTAATCAGTAAAAACCTATCAATATTATGATGGTGTATCTGACACTTGTTTATAACGCCTTCTGTATTAAATATACATTCTAAAAACCTGGGACAGCGCCATTGCTGATACATGATGTAAATTAACACAAATATCAACGACAATCTACATGAATCATGATCACTATTAAAATCACAAGGTAGTGTCTGTGTTAAAACAAATAACGTAGTAGTATAAGAATTGAATAATTCTTAACCCTTAAAGTGTTTAAATACTTTCGTATAAACCATGGGGACAAAAGGTTAATTTTTCATTGTGAAATAATCATAAATGTCTTAGTTAGCTCTTCATAATTCATTTGAATACCTATGTTGTGGGTCTACAGTCATTCATTATAAAGTTGTGAAAGTAAAATTGTGGCTCGACTTAAGTCTGAGGCCATTGAAGCTGCTATTGGAGGAGTAAGTAAGTAAGTAAAATATTTGCTTTACTTCACTTTTCGGCCAGTATGGCCATTTAAGTGAAAATTCCAGGTATTACAATATCCCATATTGTATAGTTAAAGTAGTAAAAGAAAGACAAAGCCAATAAAAGCATGTTCGTACTAAAATATTCAGTTTAAAGTGTTTGATATGATAAGATGACGATGCTCCTGGCACCTATATGTAACGAGTCTGATGACATGTTGTAGCGCCTGCACTACAACACAGTTTAATGGGTATAAAAATATCAGTATAAATAATGTAAAATATGAAGTGATTATAAAATGAACGACTTTTCAAGTCACTATATCTCTATGAAATTGGAGTGATTGTGTAAAAACTACAAGTCTAAGTCAAAACAGTGTCATTGTCAAAACAAATATATAATATATACTATAATACTATATACTATAATCAAAAAAAGTAAAACCATTTATACATAAATATGAATGATATAAACAATGAAAAGAGAAACCATTAAGTAAGTTAGTAAATGTCTTCTTTACTTCACTTATCGGCCAGTATGGCCAGAGAAATCATTAAACCACAAAAAATTCTCAAAAATTAAAGACTTACAGTGCCCCCACAGTCGGTAATAAGGTCTGTGATATTGAAGAACATCACAGAGCGATCACGAACCGTGAGGACACCGTAAGTCACCACAGTCTAATTGTACGGCAATGGCTTCTCTATGACATGCTGCATCATCCGCCAGGATGCCACAGAGAAACACAATGAAGTGAAAAAATAATTATTTGGCAATGGTTTCTTTCGGACATCCCGTCCGTCGCCAGGATGCCAAAGAGAAACCACTGCAAACACAACAAAAACAAATCATAGAGGAATTATAAGTAAACCTACAATGCCCCCACAGCTGGGGATCGGGTCTGTCATCGAGAGTTAGCACGACAGAGCGATCATAATCCGTGAGAGCACTGTAAGGCACCACAAGTACAGTGAAAAAATATATAAAATATATAAATCTGAATATATAAAGAATATATAAAGAATTTGAACTGAAAACTATTCGAAAATAAACATAACAACTTCAGTGAAAAACTCTGAACCACCGGAAAGCAAACACAAAAAACTTCACGTCACAAAAAATAGAAAAACCTGGTTCGATGAAAGGCAAAAACGTTTGGGTGTGCTTGGCCTTCTAAGAAGTTGCCCACGGGGAACCACGCGGAGGTGACACCCATCCCCCCCCCCCCCCCAGGATTCGTTGTAAGTACAAACTAGGCACTTACTGTGATGCAGCGACACAAGACGTTGATCCAATGCTGTTTAAATGTTGCTGGCCCAACATTGAAACATCATTGTGTGAATGTCTAATGCTGGGAAGGCAAGTTAACGCAATATGGATATTCACTAAGATAATTTATAATCACATGTCGCGCGTTATATGTATATTCCTAAAGACACTTTTGTTAATAATCATAGTTTTATTGATTGCGCATTAAAGTGCACAGCAACACAATATGAATATTCTATGGTAGGCCTATGTTTATTGCAAAGATATAGAGAACTATATCAGTCAGATTCTGACGTCTAAATTCGGTGTCCGCACTGGAAGGGTTATACAAGACGCGCGCCAGACAAGTCAATGAAACACAATAGTGTGCACGAGTTTTGGATAACTTTGTTATGTATAAATAAAGCGTTGGAGGCAGCGATAAAAATCGAAATATGACGACCAGAGTTGGGGTCGATTCCGGAATTGAATGGGAATTGAGCGCAATTCCTGACTCAATTCCAGGAATTGGACTAGGAATTGGAATTGAAAAAAAAGCAATTGGAATTGAATTGGAATTGACAAAAAATGCCCGGAATTGATAAAGGAATTGACTTTTTTCATGCATGTTTATTTCTAAGCGCCATTAAACGCATGAGTGATCATCACTTTTGTCATTGCAGTAGAAGTTTACCTGATCTATGTTTATTGATATGTGTATTATAATATTAATAATAATAAACTTATCTAGGCATAGTGCCTAAATTATATTAAAAAGTTTTATTTAAGTTATGTAAAATACTCATTTAAATAACTAAAGGCCATCAAGATTAAATAAGACTGTGATGTGTAATCCAAATAATAGTTGTAACAAGATTGCTCCTGCTAAGTTGAGGGCAAATCAATCTAACTATCACAGATTGGTGTGTGCGTATATACTTGCTACTTGTTGCATCCTGCGTGCAGGGTGTACTTGTTTTCCCACTACACCTTGCCAGATATGAGCCTGTGCCTACCTATTTGGGACCCCACTCCAGGAGGACACACGTGCCTCTCGTGCGACACCCCCCAAGCTTAGACATCAAAGCTAATCGCAACGCGCCGGCAATCAGACTGCACCGTCTGGCCTGGGAACATCAAGCCAAGTGACAGTATACGCGAAGGGATGCGAGAACTTGGCCAACGCTGTTCCAACATTGTGATAGCGTCGATGATAATGGCCCAACATTGAGGCAGCACTGTATCCTTGCCATCTGCGAACTGTTATTTGTACAACCTATCACACAATTATAGAGTGGGTACAACTGGATTATACAGTCAAATATTGCCACCTCTGATTACAAATTGAATAATTAGAGCCTAAAACGAGGGATTACATCAGCTAATAAATCAAAAACAGTTTAAACAGTGGCTAAACTCTTATTCTTGTGATTTTGTGTCGATATAATCCCCCTTATTATCTACTTATGAACGAAAACGCACGCAAAATATGTGGTTTCATTTTGAAAAATAATACGTAATTTCGAGATTAAATGCGCTCATATAAAGTCAAGAAAATAATTCAGAACGTTATATGTGTCTCTATTTATAGTAAAATATGTATGCTATGACATACTTGAATTAGAAATGTATGTGTAACATATTTATTGCAATAAAAGCTATATTTGTTCTACATGTACCACTTTCATAATTTTGGGCAGAGTTTGAAATTTAGGGGAGGGGCCGACAGTTGGGAGTCGCGTGGAGAGGGGTGCTCAAATAGGTGGAAAAGGCCTCATCGCATTCAGGGGTAGAGTGAGAACGATTACAACTGAAGTCTCTACAGGGTGACTTGTTGTTACTTGTATACACCCTTGATTTACTCCCTCGGACTGGTGTAACTAGCCAGTAACAGTTTTGCCGAGAAGTGCGACTCATGACAACTCAACACCTACTGTAGGCCTATATGGTGTTAAAGAATTACCATCGAGTGGCTAAATTATCAGCAAAATGAGACGCCGAGCCGGCGCTGGTTTAATGTTGGTCCGTCATCGCAAACGACGGGCCAACATTATATCAACATTGGGTCAATGTTTCGTGTTTGCTGGCTTAAAGTTCTGGAAATAATAGTGCTATTTTTTTATTAATGTTTTCCTTATATATTCGCGCAAGCATGATCACACTGTTTAGCTATCACTTTTGTGTCACTTAACAGCATTTTTTAATATTTGTATTTAAAAAGTAATGCTTGTCTCATGGGCATAATTTTAGTTCTCGTATTTGCTTTATTTTTGTCATTTGTCAATTTTTTTTTTATATCAGGTGTTATTATTTCATTTTATATCAAGTTATTATACAGATGTTCTATGTGTATTAAAAGTCTCATTGTTGGGTGGAATTGATAAGGAATTAACTTTTAAGGAATTGGAATTGAATTGGAATTGACTTTTCTTAAAACCAAAGGAATTGGAATTGACTCAGGAATTGATAAAAAAGAATTTGAATGGAATTTGGAATTGATAAAAAGGAATTGACCCCAACTCTGATCACGACAGCGCGGGTTTGGACCGGCCGTCGACCAAGGGAATTTTAAAATTTTTTGTATATGTTTGAAAACTTGGTACTGTTCACAGGCGGTCTGCCGAACTGTATATAAACTTATAACACTGCAAACTTCCGCAAATGACCGCACATTATATTTTGTGAACCGTAAAAGACCTCAAATGACTTTGAGGTTTTCCAGGTCTAAGGTTGGAAAAAGTGATTTTCATTTTGGGCTGCTGTGGCAACGCAGCAAGTGTGCCGAAAGACCCATTTATCAGTTATTCCAGTATTTCTGATTTTGGATGTCAGAAATTAAATTTCGTCCTTATTTCTCGCTTAATACCTGAAAAATGCGCAACACAAAATTTATAAAACTTTTCCATTCTATTCTAAGGACATGTTGTCATATTATGGACATATCAAGG
The DNA here is from genome assembly GCA_964017125.1 of Flabesymbios commensalis. NCBI lineage: Eukaryota > Metazoa > Annelida > Polychaeta > Terebellida > Flabelligeridae > Flabesymbios > Flabesymbios commensalis. The sequence continues at coordinate 75,182,720 of OZ024914.1, read as the reverse complement.
AGCCTGATCGCGTCGCTTTAAAACTCCCATAATATTTCAGGCATTTCAACCATTGGTGATGATGTCAGCATATGATGTGACATGTATTTGTTGTACGAAACAAACAGCGAGTTCTTTGAAGATATTTTTTTCGGATGTGCACGTTAAAATTATGAGAGAGAGTTCGAAATGTCCTGTGAGGAGCGCGCAGCGCGGGGCCCTACGCCAAATATTGTCGATACACCGATTTCAACGTTAACTCGACGAGGTCACCATTAATGTAATCGCCTAGTCACGTTAATAAGGGAGAAACAATGATATTTCTCTGAAAGCCCACGCAGGATCAGCGGGGTTCGAACCCGGAAGGCATGCATGACTGGCGAGGCAGTCAGGCGCTCTACCAAAGAAATGTCCGGTTCATTCTCAACGTTATATAAAGCGTAATTAGTTCGTTGACGAGTTGATTGCCAGGTCAATCTTTGGTTGTTGTCGGATTAATTCACACCAAGTAAACACAAAGCATTTGTGTAGCATTTATACAACGTTGGACCAACGTCTTCGACGTTGGTCCAACATTGTATGAATGTTTTGTATTTACTGGGTAGTGAGCATATTGCATAATAATAAATCCATAGCATAATCCCACAATATGACCCACCAGACGTATGTACAGTTCAATATAACCAGCATGAGAGTGAGAGGAAATGCCTCAACATAGTAATTTTGAAAACAGGAATTCGATTCTATGCTTTGTCTACTATACTCGCCATCAAATTAAAAATGATCAACCAGGATCGCATGATTTTCGGCGATTTCTCCGAGAATTCTAAACCGATTTCCTTAAAATTTGGCAAAGGCCATTTTCTATTCAAATCGTAACCGCTCTGTAAATTTCACGATTTTTTTACCGCTGTAAAATTTCAAGGAAATCGGATCAATATTGACTGAGAAATCGCCGAAATTATGCGATCCTGGTTGATCATTTTTAATTTGACGGCGAGTATAATCTGGAGATTGCATAATATTATATCCATATTATAATCCTACAATACAACATACAACACGTCCATGTACAGAGCTATCCACAGCTCAGTGTAAACTACATGAGAAATGACTGTGAGGAGAATTGACACAACATAATGAATTTGAAAAAATAAATTGGATTCTATGCTTCTTCTACTACACGTAGGTCTATGTAGGCCTACAGAGCTATACACAGCTCAATGTAAGCAGCGTGAGAAATGACTGTGAGAGGAAATGCCACAGCATAGTCAATTTGAAAATAATGAAGTATACATACAACACGTATACATATCCACAGCGCTATACACAGCTCAATGTAAACTACGTGATATATAACTGTGAGAAGAAATGCCACAACATGATTTAAATAAAATGAATTGGATAATATGCTTCGTCTACTACTTTGCCCTCAAGTGGACAATATGTCTTCTGAAATGGACAAAATGTGGAATAAAATGGACGAAATATTGGATCAACTGGACGCGATTTTGGCTGGATTGGACGAGATATTGTATAAAGTTGGTAAAAAACTATATCAAAAGGGCTAAATATTATGTTAAGTGGTCCCCACTTTGTCTAATTTGGCTGCTGTGGATCAAATATTGTCTGAAATTCGCGAAGTGTTTCCTGAAGTGTAACAAATATAGTCTGAGATGGACTAGATGTTGTGTGAAATGGATGAAGAGAGTTATCAAGAAGAGATCATATAATGTAACCTGATATGAGGGATAAGGTATATAATTGAAAGAGAAGGGGACGTGGAGCGCCTGACTCCTCGCCAGTTATGCATGCGTCCCGGGTTCGAACCACGTTGTTCCCATGTGGGGTTTTCAGGGAAACAGCATTGTTCTCCCTTCTCAGGCGATCACGTTAATGGCGGCCTCGTAGAGCTAAGGTTGAGACCAGTGTATCGACGCTAATTTCGCGCAGGACCCCGCGCTGCGCGCTCCTCACAAGGTATATAGGAGTCAATAAAAATAACATTTAGATATGAAAGGGTGCATCTGCCCCTTTGTAAAGGGGCAGATGCACCGTTTCATACCCAAAATGACGACATATCTTTGGAGGGGATGAAATATGACTCGGATAGGACTGCGTATTGTCCAAAGTCAAACACTCATGTCAGAAGTTTGTGATATATTTATTGAGCTGTAATCAATATTACATATTGAAAACCATACGAATGTGTGAAATATCTCTCATGAAGAGTGAATGAAACACTACATGGAGTTGATAAACTATTGCGCAATGTTTATGAATGAGTTTGCCCTGAATCTACTATTAATAGCCTGGTGGAAGCCTGGTTCCTTTACATACTTTGATCGGCGTGTCACGCGGATTGAACATTGAGTGGAGTTGACGTCAACTGGATGAATATTCAACCCTGGTGGAGCAGTAATATATGTTTCTATTTTTCATTCATTTGAAGCTGGAATTGCTGACGCAATTTCCAGCTTCAAATGACGAAAAGTGTTTTTTTTTTAATTTAGATATCTGCACATTGAAGTATCGGAAAAACTAAGCATCTGAAGTACACAGAAACAATAAATCATCAATAACATGTTCTATGCTCGTCAAGAAATGAATTACACATGTTAAGGCATTTAAATGCCGCTATCACATGGACTGTCTGACATGTAGGTGTTTGCTTTTATAAAGTGAATTGAAAAAAAATATTATGTATACTTTTTTTTTTTTTATAATAACAATAAACAAATGTGTATAAGACAAGAAAGTGGGCACAAACCACACACAAAGAACAAATCACTGTAGGCAAACATAACAGTTAAAAAACAATACGGCTGGTGATGCCACCAGGGAATAACTAATATAAATTTTATATTATATTCATCTACTAACTGCCTAGACTGATCTGCATTACAGACAAAAACATACGTAACTGCTCACTTTGTTATTGTCATGTTTGCCTGAGAGTGTAAGACTATAAGTAAAAAAAAAATGTTGATATAAAATATGGCGTGGCTTGCGAAGTTGTGTAATCATGCTAACAGTCACTTGTGTAATCATGCTAACAGTCATGTAGGTAACATGCATTATAGGATTTTCTAGGGTACTAGGAGATTATATGCCTAGAGTGTATATGCCTTTTCATTTGAATTGAAATAAAAAAATCATTCTAAAAAAAACTGATTCATAGTTAATCACCAGATGGGGCTTATCTGTAATTCTCGCGTGCTTTCTGTGCCTACCTTGATTCTGGTCACACTACGCGGCGCCACGGGCTACATGTAGGCTCAGGCACGAGTCAGACGTTGTTATTATATTGCCCAGTATATATCCCTGTCTATGTAGGGGCATATAACATAATACATAATTTATATATGGGCCTAATAAATATACACATATGTATATGCCATCGCTTAAAAGCATCAGACTTTGGCACAACGCTGGCTGGCTCAATGCCGTTGGTCACAGAGATGGATTTTGCGGCCGGTTTAATGTCGGTTACAATTTCCCACCATTGAAATGAAAAAAAGACAAGGTCAGATTTAATTTATCACCCATCGCCGATTGCCGGTCTCGTCAAATTACACTTTACATTTACATCCAACACTCACAAAATGTGATGACAGGCTTTACTGAGAATAGTATCACTCTCACCATAGTGAGACAATGACTTGGATCTCAAGGAAAAATGAATAAAACTGTACATATAGAGGCAAGTGGCGACAGGTGAACAACACTTTTTCGAGGCAACTTCCCTTGATGTAAAGAACAAGCTGTGTATACACTATTAACATGTTTAAACAATTCGAGAGATACAGTGCTAAAATCTCAAAAAGCTGAGCAAACAGCGCTCGAAGTAAAATATCAATTAAAATAAGCAAATGCAATAATAATGACTAAAAGGTGATTATAGTTTAAATGTTATTAACTATTTAAAAATTGCAAAATAATGTCACAGAAACATAATTGTCATTCTATTGCACACACACGGCTGACATGTTAGGCAGCGCATTACCAAAAAAAAACATGTGTTTTTTCTGCCCAGCGCGCGCATTAGCTTGTTGCCGATTTCTGAGAAAAAACAGTTAATTTCGGGTGATAAAAAATACATTCCGAAAAAAAAGATAAAAAAACATTTTTCCAGGTATGTTTTTTTTGCTTGTTTTTTTCGTCGTCCTCATTAACTTTTTGTCATATAGATCAAAAGTTTTTTTTATTTCGTCGTCCTCATTAACTTTCTAGAAATTTGTCGAATGTTTTTTTATTTTCTCGCCCCCAATAACTTTCCCAAAAATATGTTTAATATTTTTTCTTTCTTAAATGTTTTTTTGCCGCCCTCCCTCATTAGATTTTGGATTTCTTTTGATCTAAAACAGAGGAATTAAACGTAGTGGCCTTATCTGGAGTAAATTTTAACTCCGCGAACATGACATCTCAACTCGGTGTATCTACTCTATCATGGAGACAAATAAACATTGGGAAGCCATGAACAGGGCTCGCAGGTCGATATAAGAATATGCTTTTCAAAGTGAGAAATCATTCAATTATTAATTTTTATGCTGCACATAACAATACTTTAATCATGTCTGCGCGTAAGCGTACCGAACTTACCCTAAGGGATAAAGTGAGATAAAGCTCGTGCCTGTAATCTCTTCGTCAACTAGCTGTAGAGTCTGATGATGATGATGATGATGATGATGATGATGATGATGATGATGATGATGATGATGATGATGATGATGATGATGATGATGATGATGATGATGATGATGATGATGATGATGATGATGATGATGATGATGATGGTGGTGGTGGTGGTGGTGGTGGTGGTGGTGGTGGTGGTGGTGGTGGTGGTGGTGGTGGTGGTGGTGGTGGTGGTGATGATGATGATGATGATGATGATGATGATGATGATGATGATGATGATGATGATGATGATGATGATGATGATGATGATGATGATGATGATGATGATGATGATGATGATGATGATGATGATGATGATGATGATGATGATGATGATGATGATGATGATGATGATGATGATGATGATGATGATGATGATGATGATGATGATGATGATGATGATGATGATGATGATGATGATGATGATGATGATGATGCAAGTGACAGTCTGTCAGTGATTAAAAAATACGCGTTTCATGAGACTATGGCAGCCGTTTTTGTCCTCAAAGACTTTAACGCAGACCGTGTCCTGTGTTCTGTGACATTCATTTTGAAAAAAAATTGTTTTTATTAAAATACTTTTTTTTAATATAATTGTGCATAATTATATAAGCAATTTTAACTTTGCAATAAATAAAAACACTGCTTTTCTAAACAGATGCAATAAAATTGAACATATTTACTATTGTTATTATTCATTTTTATTATTTGGAACATAGGCCCTATATACATAATTGATTTTTTTTGTTACCATGGCTGTTGCTATGACATTATTTTGCTCTGTACATGCTATAAAAGGCTGACTGGTGAACTATGATGTGTTAATCATTATTACATATATCAAAAAGCAGGACGTCACGTGGTATTTATCGCCCAATCACTAATGCGGTCGGACCGCCACTATTTGGTCAAAAAGTTCAATATTTCAGCAGTATCTCTATAAACCAGTGATGCGTTTGTTTTTGTTTTAATCAGCATATATTTGGGAAAATTAGGCCGGCGAGTTCAGATTCCCAAGAAACGTGGAAACCTTGTTAGCTGGCGCCGCTGTGTCTGTGTGAACAGTAGACATTATGGTCTACTGGGTCATTAACTGCGTGAATAAGTAGCTGTTGGATGGCACATTGATCACCAGGCAATCAGAACACTATTTATTATACGTAGGGGGAGCTGTATTTGTCATTCGCAAGGACAACCCACGTAGTTCAAGGTCTCGAAATCCTAACTTTATCAGTTAAGCTATCATTAGATCGTTAGTTGGCCCAAATATTAATCATATTAATCCTTGCATTATCTAAATTTAAACGGAGGATGTTTTTTCTGAATAAATTTAAATTTTACTCATTTTACTAAATTTTGATTCCTGAAACACAGGAGACAGTAAAAATATGTTATAGATATGTTTTGTGATGCACCTCGTAACATATTCAGTAATTAAATCTAATTAATCTGCTGCAGACACTATATATTATATTTATATTATTGTTAACCAGCCCAAATATTGTCTTGTTTGTTCAATACACTGCTTAATGTTGGCTTCACGCTAGGGATACTTGACGTCGAATCAATGTCGGTCTAACGCTGGTCCACCGTCTACTACGCTGGACCAACGCTAAACCAACACCAACCCAAAGCCCTGCGTCTGCAGGGCATAATAACTAGTTTTTTGTTAGCAAAACAACTCGTTTAGTGGCTGTAATAAAAATATCTAGGCTGCAGGGATATCAATTGAATGCCAAGAAGGCTGTCATGTGTACCATGGAGAAGCGTATCTAAATTGTAATTTATATTTATCTTGGTTAGATTTTCTATTAAACCGACTCTGTGTAGATGGTATTGTGAACATTCGATAAAAAAATGGTTGGTTGTTTCGTTATGTCCACATGTACAAATGGGATTATCAATAATCCAAATATTATATATTTGGATTATTTATATTTGCTCATAGTAAAAAGATCGTGATTAAGCTCACTGCATTCTATTCTGATTCTGGTGCTTTACATATAGACTTTTTTCAGGCTGGCTGGGATACATACCTAGGCAGTAGAAAACATACCCCTTCAAATGCTAGTAGGCTATGCTATCAGGCTATATAGGCCTAGCAAGTACGCTTTCAAAAAAGCGAAGCTGAAAATTGCTTTTATCGCGATGTCTTTTGTTGATTGTTTGTGTATCAATCAAGGCGATTATGGCAAAACTGAATGAGAAATAGATGCGCAAAAAGCGGCCGTAGAATAATAATAATAATAATAAATCCCACTTTGAAAACAATAGTTTGGACGTAGTGAAACGTTCAAACTAATAAGAAAGTATCCACTTGGCAAAGCAGAATAATTCTCTGGAAACTATTGGACTGATTATCTCGGAAACTATTAGACTAATTCTCTGGAAACTATTGAACTGATTATCCCGGAAACTATTAGACTAATTATCTCGGAGACTATTGGACGTAAGAGAAATATGAGCACCTTTTCACAATCTACTTTTTTGAGAGTCTAATTTTTTTAATCTCGAACGTACGAGATAATATTACGTAATAGTTTTTTTACACACTTTAAAAGGCCATCACGCTGTCAATATCACAGCTAGACTTACAAAAGTGATACCTACAAGACCAGCCAGCAGGACCAAGCGATAAATGCGATCACATTGTCCTTTCTCTATCATGTTTTTATTATTACGTTATCGTTTTTTAAAACTTCAAAAGGGCATAACTTTGTCGTATTAGAGTCAGAGTTACAAAAGTGATACCGACGTAACCAGCACGACCCAGAGATCAACGTGGCCAAATCGATCGTTCTACAGGTTAGAAAGACTGTAGCCTCAAATAGACCGTTTTCGAGATATGACAATTAAAAACTATGCCTTCATGGGTCGATATAGGTCTTTAATAGTCGAAATTTCGCTCCTTTCTCGTCCCAGACGCACCGTTTTCGTGATATGACAGTTTTAATTTTGTAATGTACTGTCATTAGGACTATTTTACCTTTCACCCAGGCGTACTCGAACGCTATATGTCGAATCGCTTAAAAAAACTATATCACCCTACCTGACTACCCAAACACCATTTTGGTCAGATTTCAGGTCGATCACGTCTAAATTCAATGACGAATAGATACTCAAAAAAAGGCAGTAGAATAATAAGAATAAAAACTAGAGTGCGAGTTTGAAGTCTTTACGACAAATACTCTAGGCGAAATAGCTCTTCAATTTTCGACTAGTGGAAGAAGATTAAAAACTAATACAGCTGAAAGTATTTAAGGAAAACAATAGTTTGGGCGGCTTCGCCCAAACTAATAAGAAAAGTAAAAATAAGAAAGTATCCACTTGGAAAACAATAGTTTGGACGTAATTGTGTTCGTCACGTGTCTGTTGGCAAAACGTTGCATGTTCGTAGCGTCATGTATATAAATACAGTATGATCAGTAAGGTTTTGTCTTTTTTATGTTCTGCCCTCTCAGTTACTTATTTATTAAAATCTGGTTCATTGAATATTACCGGCATTTAGAAAGTTATTCGTGTCCGTTAATTACTCATTCCAGCCGGTCTATGTTTTTTTATATTTAAGTTCCTGCCGGACTAGTCATAAATGTGCGTAGCCGAATCCGTCAGACTGTGACAGGGCCTTTACAACTAGAAGTGAGTATATTACGTTACTTGACCATAGTCCACGGGCGGCCCGTGGCTGGAGTTTCGGGGTAAAATTCTAAGATTTTGTTTCCACCTCCAATGTTGTTATAAGCATATTCAATGAGCGCAAAAAAAACGTTGTAAGTCAATTAAAATTTTATTTTGAAATACGACCTAACAAAATTGATGATCACATATTATTATTTAAAAACAATCTACTTATAAATGTATTGATAGATTGAAACATAAAATTCTTGTGTATTTATTTCTTCATTGAGAGTGTCTGCAATATTATAGTCTTCCAATGCTTGGCACCTGCAAAAATAGAACAACACATTACAATATATAAATATGTGTAATTCTTTTTAGATAAAATAGACGTGATAAAATGAAATTTGAATTAATATAAAACACACCACATTAATTTGTCAAATACATGTGATTGTTGGTGTATAAATTTGGCTAAGCATATCCAGCGGTATTTATTGTACTAATAATTTATCACAAATATTCACATTTTATGATAAATTGTTATATTTTCGAAGCAGGTTGAATTTTTTGAGCAATATGTTTAACTACATATGTGTATCTAGTGTTTGAAGTTAGGCATGGTGGAATTAATTCGTACAGTCGTCATACATGATTTGAACCACTGGGATCCCGTAAATAGTGGGCACTGGGTACTCCTACATTTAAACAATCAATGTGATAGGACTCATTGTATATAATATGCCCCAGAGTAAGGCTCAGTTTCAGAGTAAGGCTCTTTCCACCAATTCACCCTCATACAAAAATTAATAATAAGTTATAAGTTATAAGAGTTATAAACATAATAGATTTATAAACATACCAAAGATTATAAAAAAAAAATAGAGACATTTGTATATATTCAATCTTTACACAATTAACAAAGCCACCAGCTCATTACATAGCACATCTACATAAAATTTATTTGAGTCCAATATACACGAAACATTAGAAGCTAAATTTAATGTTGGGTCAGGTTGGTGGATGTTGGACCAACAATAAACTTTCAATGTCTCATATGTCTCAATGATCATTCAAACGACGGATGCGTCCCAGCCAACCAATGTTACGATGGACCAACTTTAACCATTTCAAGCCTGAATTTATGCATAATATAATATTCGAAAAAAATTATCTGTTCAGTTTTTCCTCTTTATTTTCAGTATTATGGCAGGGGCGGATCCAGGATTTTAAAAAGGAGGGGGCGCAGGGGGCTCGGGGGCTCACCCACAACATTTTTTTGGCCAATTTAAGGGACTGACCATG